>JAKSZT010054090.1:1011049-1048718 GCA_026826555.1 Tolypeutes matacus | reverse complement strand
TCCGTGTAATATTTTAGGTAATCTAAGCACCTCTTAAAATATATGTATATATATATATATATATAAATAACATTTTTGTAAGCAAATACACATATATGCATATATATTTATATATCATTTTACAAATGTTTGTATGTATTGTGAGAATTTTGATTTTTACCCATAATAAAAAAAAATAAAATAAAATAAATTTAAAAAAAAATAAAATAAAATAAAAAATATATATATATATTACTACTAATTATATTCCATATCTTATATTTGGTGTATTTTTCCTCCAATTCACTGTAATTTTTTTAATATATTTTTATTACAAAGGTTGTGAACTTACAAAACAATCATGCAAATGTGTAGAATTCCCATACAACACCCCTTCACCAGCACACCACATCATGGTAGAATATTTGTTACAGATTATGAGATAATATCATCAGACTATTACCACAAACTATGGTCCATAGCGCATATTTAGCACACTTTTTCTATACCCCCCACCATTATCAACACAGTACATCTTGGCATTTACGCAAGAATATTACAGTATTGCTGTTAACCACAGCAATAGGTCACATCATTTGTATTTTTCCCATGCTTCTCCACATTCCCATCACCCTACAATAGTGATGTACATCTTTCTAGCTCACAAAAGGACACTCTTGCATCTGTACCATCAACCACAACTCTTATACACCTCTGAATTCACTATGTTATTCAGTCGCTAGATTATTCTCTAGCTTTCTTTCAATTGACATTTGCATCCTGAGACTACTTTTTTCAGCAACAGTGCCATTTATAAACCAGCTGTTACGTACTATAATGTGTTACCATCATCTCTATTCATTTTCACACTTTTACAGTCAAGTTAATTAAAACTTCTATGTACATTAAGCATCAGTAGTTCTTCTCAATCCTCCTCTTTTCTCCTAATAACATATACTCTAGGTTTTAACTCCAAACATTTATTCTTGGTATTTAGTTTATATTAATGAGACCAAGCAATGATATATTATATATATATATTAATGAGTCCTTTTGTGCCTGGTTTATTTCATTTAGCATATGTTTTCAGGATTCATCCATGTTATCATATGTATCCCAATTTCATTTTGTCTTACTGCAGCATAGTATTCCACGTATGTATATACCACATTTTGTTTGTCCATTCACTGGTTGATAGACATTTGGGTTGTTGCCCTCTTTTTGCAATTGTGAATAATGTTGCTATGAACATCAGTATACAGATGTCTGTTCTTGTCACAGTTTTTAGTTATTCTACATATATTCCTAGTATAGGAATTGCTGGATCATATGGCAGTTCTATATTTAGCTTCTTGAGGAACTGCCAAATTGTCTTCCACAGAGGCTGCACCATTTAAAATCCCACCAACAGTGAAAGAGTATTCTTATTTCTCCATACACTTTACAGCTCTTATTCTTTTTTTCTTTTTTAAATAATGGCCATTGTATGCATTGTGAGATGATATCTCATTGTCATTTTGATTTACATTTTTCCTAATAGTCATTTGTATTTCCACTGTGGAGAAATGTTTATTTAAAATTTTTGCCCAGTTTTAAGTTGAATTGCTTGCTCTTTTATTGTTGAGTTATATGATCTCTTTATATATTAAGTCTTCTTTGAATGCATGGTAGAACTCACCTGTGAAACCATCTTGTCCTGGGCTTTTCATTTTGGGGAGTTGTTTGATGACTGTTTCAAGCTTAATATGGTACAATATAAAAAAATAATATACATGCCATTAGAGTTCTACAAAAAAAATAGAAAGGAATGGATAAAAGGTTATGTTTAAGGAGATAATGGCCAAGACATTTCCAAAAATAAAGAAAACATCAAATCACTGGACCACAAATGTCAACAAACCCCCAGGAAGGATAAGTACAAAAAAAAAAAAAAAAAATCAATTGTTCATAAAACACATCTAGATTCATCAGACTCACTGGTGAAAAACTAAGATAAGTATACAATTGCAAAAGCAGTCAGAGGAAAATGCATATCACATACATAAGAAAACACATAATTATTATTATAAGAGGCTTGCCATCTATAATGTAACAAACCAGAATATATTAGACAAATAAATTGAAAATACTAAAATATAAATCTCATTCCAGGGCTCATTACCCATTGAAAACAACTTTCTAATATAGGAACAAAGAAGACTTTTTTGGAAAATTAACACAAATACACAGAAATAATTTTTTGCCAGCAGATGCATGTTTTAAAAAATATCCATAGAATGAATATGATAATCGAAGGACAGTTGGGTATAAACATCGACATAAATGATGCTAAAAATATAAAATTGGAGGTGAACATATCAAATATTTAACTTGTAAAATTTTCATGGCTTTGAAAAATAATTTCTTAAAGCAAAACTAGGTTGGGGTAGGATGTAGCTCAAGTTGTTGGGCACCTGCTTCCCATGTACAATGTCCTGGGTTGGTTACCTAATACCTCTTAAAAACAAAACAAATAAAAGAAAAACAAACAAAATCTAGGTTGATGATTGTCAGGTTTAAATCATAAATAAAGATAAAATTTATGACAAAAAAATAACAAAAGGGCAAAGAAATTAATCTCTACTATTTTAAAGTTCTACTGTTTTAAGTTATGTGGTATATAATTTTAGGTAGATTAAGATAAACTAAGCATGCATATAATAATCCTTAGGGCAACCACTAGCAAGAGAAAAAACAGAAACTACAAACATTAGGGATTAATGTAAGGATACCTTTATGGTCACCCAAAATATTAAAAAGATAGTAAAAATTTTTATAAATAACTTTCAATTGTTAAATTTGATAATTTAGAGGAAATGAACAATTCCATATATACTTATATCAGAATAAATGGCTAATCTCTTTAGTTGTCTCTTAAAGAAATTGTGTTTTTCCTTTAAAACCTTCCAAAACCCTGAAATTGTTTTTGAAATATAAATATCCCACCTTTACTTCAGACTTGAATGTGGACAGAGTGCTGTGGGAAACCTCTTCAGCCCTGTAGAAGTGGCAACATCTTGCAAGATACCAGAACAACATCTGGGCTGGTGAGAAACCCAGGATTACGTCAAGGAGAAGAGCCACCCACAAATCCTAGTTAAACAAAGCCTGCACAATTACACCAAGACAATATTTTCCCTTTTGTTGAACAACTGTGCTTCAAACAACCTGGATCTGACTAATACAAGTTTTCTCAGCAGCCCAATCACATCACCTGATAAATCATTCTTTCCATTACACAGTTCTTTCTTTCTGAAATTAGGACTATATATGTATGTTTGAGAACACTTAGCATCTATCTCCAAAATTACACTGTCTTCTATTAGCACCTATAGTGATGTCAGCCAGCAACATACACACTAATCCCTGTATTTGTTAATACTTTTAATATAACAAATATTTTATGTTTTCAACTCTGAGAAGAGTAGTATAATTTTGTAGAAAAACTTGATCCTTTCCCAAGGAGTAGGATTTCTTTGATTTTAAATAGGTAAAAATTATAGTGCCATAAAATATGGTGACACCCAGGAGGTGGGAGGCACAAGTTGAAAAGGCTTTGCACTTCCCTGAAGAAGAATTAATTTTCAGGATAGTAGACAGAATGGACCCGTAGGACATAGAAATTGTGCTAAGAGGCACCATTACATTTAAACTATTGAGAATGAATATCATGATTTCAGTGCCATGAATATCAGTGCAGGACAAGGCTAAAAGTGGGGTTGAGTCACATAAAATGTGATTAATTATATTGGATTTGCAGAAATTCAAATGGCTTATGCAAAGAACCATGACTAATGTTTCAGTAAAACCAGTCATATAGGACCCAGTGATGAGAGTGCTGTGATAGACATAACAACTGGGTAGTGAAGAGGATTGCAGATAGCTACAAAGCAGTCATAGGCCACTGAAGAAAGAAAGAAATTTCAATGGCAGTCAAGAGGGTAAAAAAATACATCTTAGTGAAGCAACCAGTGAAGGAAATACACTTGATGGAAGTCAGTAAGTTCTCTATGGATTTAGGTGTGATGACCGTTGAGTAACTGAGGTCAAGAAATGACAAGTGACTCAGGAAAAAAATACATGAGGGTGTGAAGCTGGAGATCAAGATGAATTACCAGTATCATCCCTGCATTTCCCAGCAGGGTAATAAGATATATCAGTAGAAATAACATTAAGAGGACCTGCTGGATCCCTTCAGAGTCTGTCAATCCCATAAGGATGAAGCTAGATATATTTGTGTTATTCATTCTTCCCATAGCATTCATCTGTTATAAAAATTGTTGAGAAATCAAAGGTGATACTTAGCATAAATGACTTTAAAACAGTTTTTGTTTATAGGAAAAATAAGGCATTATTTTTTACAAAATCATAATAAAATATAGTTTGCAAAATTTGACTGAAAAAAATCTGGTTTGATTGACAAGTTTAAATTAGATAAAAATCAACATTTGATATTGTGTAACAGATATATATATATATATATCATAATTAGAATGAACATGACACTGTTATAAACACTTCCTTTCATTAATACATATATTCAGATGAAAATATTATACCATAGGTATCAATATTGTATACATTTTTGGGGCAAAAAAAAAGGGCAACGAATTTAAAGTAACTTACCCTGAGTCATAGCCATTAAGTATTGTTGTTCTGTGATTCTACCAAGATTGGTTGAGTCCAAAAATCATGTTTAAGACTATATTCCTACTTATATTTAATTTCAGTAAATCAAAAAAATGCTAGATATGTAATAAAAAATGATAGAGTTTTAATGCATCATTTAGAGTTATTTTGTATACAAAAT
The DNA here is from genome assembly GCA_026826555.1 of Tolypeutes matacus. Lineage (NCBI taxonomy): Eukaryota > Metazoa > Chordata > Mammalia > Cingulata > Chlamyphoridae > Tolypeutes > Tolypeutes matacus. Next base: position 1,043,890 of record JAKSZT010054090.1, on the reverse strand, counting down.
TATTTAGTACAAATGACAGATCATCAATTAAAACCTCATGTGTATTAATATTATAGAGTATACATTATTATTACATTTCAGATAGGTTTTTTAACAGATTTATTTAATTAAAGTTCTTCCGAAAATTGTATTTTCAGTATATGTACATTGCTTAAGACCCTGATTTCATCAATTCTATATGTCCAATTCTATAAATCCTGGAATTTCTTAAGTAATGTTCACATATAATATGTATACGTTTATGCATAGCCTTCAAATACTGTCATTTTTTTGGAGATAAACTAAAATGCTCTAACCTTTCAAGTAATACTTACCATAAGTCAAAGTTTTTGAAAAACTTCTTCCAGCATTATCTGGTTTAGAAATTTGTTAATCTTCAGTTTTTCTGACAAGTAAAATATATAAACCATTCAAGGAGCCTGAAATTTCTGCAATGTAACATTTGTTTCCTTTGGCATACATTGCATTTAATTTTTTGTGCACCCAATTTTTTTCAAGTAAAATAAATCAACCTAAAAATTTTGTTCAAGTCCTAGTCAAATAGAAAGTTTTCTTTGAAACCCTTGCCTTTTCACTTGATAATGCCATGATGACTTTTATATTGAGGAATGCTGATAATGAAACATTTGCTCACCTCTGGGACCAATTTCCAAGGAAGATTTCTTGACATGATGCCAAGTATAAATGTTTAAGGACTAATGCATCCCTATTAATTTTGTAACAGAAAATTGCCTTCCCCTTATAAGCCACATAATGTTGAGCATCATTTTTTGGTATTATTTTGTGATGCTTTAGTTTATGACTAGGAAAAGAGCAAGTATTTATAGAGAAATAATTAATTAATCTGTGGCTGAAAGGCCAGATTGTTAACTACCAGGAATAGACAAGTGCATTTATCACAATGAAGTAATTTTATATTTAAAAGTGTAGCAGTATTGTAGGAATAAACATTGTTCATTACTAAAAAATATTATACAACAAGATTCAAAGAAGAATATGAAAATCACTCATAAATGCTGTTATTCTTTACATTTATTTTCTTCAGAGTATTTTGTTTTGTGCATATTATGCTTATTTTTATGTATGCTTATGTGTTTATATAATTTTATTATACTGCATTTTCAGTAATATCCTGAATTTAATATTAAATATTTATGAATCACCTTGACCTATGTTATAAGATTTTTGCAAAATCCACAATTTCATGTATTTTGCATTGACAGAGAGGAGAACCCAGTTAACAGTGTCCAGTAGGCTGCCCACAAGAACCAGGATGAGCCCTGCGATGGGAGAGACACCAAGGAGGTCGATTCCAGTTCTCCTCAGAAGTGCTACATCATCATCATCTATGGCCTGAAGGAGAAGTGTGAGGCCAAGGAAGCCCTTGAGGCACTAGTTCTTGTCACCATTGAAGTGGAGGTGTCTTTTATCTGCACCATTACATCATTGGGCAGAAAGGAAATCAGATCAACCAACTAATGGACAAGTTTGAGGTGAACATACAAGTCCCTGCCCTTGAAATGCAGTCTGACTTCATTGCTATCATTGCCTGGCTGCTAACCTTGACGGGGCCGAGGCTGGGCTCATGGAGTGCATGAAGGAGCTGAAGAAAGAGCAAGAAGACTGAGCTTTAAAGAGTTTTAAGCTTAGTGTCTCCATAGACCCCAAATACTTGTATTAGTCAGCCAAAGGGGTGATGATGCAAAATATCAGAAATCTGTTGGGTTTTATGTGGGGTATTTATTTTTGGTAGAAGCTTACATTCACAAGACAATAAAGTATAAGTTACTTCCCTCACCAGAGTCTGTTGCCATGTGTTGGAGTAAGATGGCTGCCAGTCTCTGCAAGGGTTCAGCCTTCCTCTTCCTCCTAAATGTCTCTCTCCCCAGGGCTCATTTCTTTCTTTGCTCAGGTGCTCTGTTCTCTCCACAAGGTCAGCTGTAGACTCTCAGGCTAGCTCTCTTCCTGGGGCCTCTGCTGTGTCTATGAAGCCATCTCTATTCCTCTGTGTTCTTCTCCTGTGTATTAATTTTCTGGGGCTCCAGTATCAAAACTCCAATTCTCTTCTACCATTTCATTTTCTCTGTGAGTTCCTGCTCACCAAGGGGGTAGGACTCAATGTCTTACTGATGTGGCCCAATCAAAGTAATAATCATAATTTAATCAAGTAAAAGTGAAACCTCTGAAATTAATACAATCTAATACACCCAGAGGAACAGACCAGTTCAAAAATATAATCCAATATCTATTTTTGGAATTCATAAACAATATCAAACTGTTAAACCACTCCAAGATCACTGGTAGAAAGAGGGCTGTGATTACCCAAATCCTCTTGGAGCATGACATGAACATCCAGTTTCTGACAAGGACAATGGGAACCAGTCCCAGGACCGAATCACCATCATAGCCTATGAGAAGGACATTGAGGCTGCCTGGGATGCCATCCTAAATGATCATGGGCAAACTTGAACAGATGGTTTCTGAGGATGTCCTGCTGGACCACAGAAGTCCATGCTCACATCATTGGCACCTGGGACAAAGCCTTCTGCAAGGTCTTGTATGAGTTCAAGGTGGACATTCACTTCTGGCAGAGCAAAGCCCCAGACCTCAACTGTGTGACCATGACTGGGCTCCCAGAGAGCAAAGAGGAAGCTGTTGACCACCTTCTTAACCTGGAGGAATATCTGGCTGATGTGATGGACAAGGAGGCATTGCAGGTGTACGTGAAGACTGCCGCCTGAGCACAGGATTCCAACGCCCCATCCAAGGGCTTCATGGTGAGGGATAATCCCTTGATGGCTAGCCATGGTGAGAAGGCTCCTGACATGAGCACCTCTGAAGAGTTTCTCAGCTTTGGAGCTCAGACGGCTCACAAGACTCTCCCTTGGAGCCCCAAACAATAAAGATCAACAGTAGCAAATGCTCCAGTATGTTCATCTGACCCCCACACCATGGTTTGTTTCCCTCTGACCTGCCGCTGGCACCTGGTCAAATGTCAATGTCCTGTCCCTGCCCCAAGGTCTGTACCAGCTCTCAGCCTTGTCAGTGGCACTCAGGACCTCTCCCTGACTGAACCCTTTGCTCTGGGACTGGCTTTCCACTGTTTTAAACACTAAACAAAGGTAACAGAACATTTCATAGTAAAATAGCTCAGACTTTCTAAGCTTCTGTGTCCACCCACATGCTGGCCATCACTCTGATCTTTCTCATGAGAGCTACATACCTGTGGCTAGGAGACTACTTCCTGTGTTGTGACCTCAGGAAATAAATTTCCTTGACTTTATCAAATCCTCCCAAAAAAATTCTAAGACTAAGAACCAGCTGATTAATGGTATTTTTGAGGCATCCCAAGGAAAACATGATGGAGTTTCTCCAGTAAGGTTTGGAAATGTCAACTAATTTATCAACATAGTGTATGTACTGCTGTATTCAGCCACACCTATGTTTGTGCAACTTGTTTTATTATTTCAGTGTATTGGCTTTTATTGTATTAAAATAAATATGTGTGTAGAAAGTAAAAATCATTGTTGAGACAAGTAAAGATTTGATAATTATATTAATGGCCAAATTTTTATCTTCTATGTACAATTAGGCGAAATCCATTCTTGTGCATCTTTCATTAATTAATTGTAACAGAATCAATTTTCATGTAGATTTAGAAGCAATTGGTACAAGAAAAACTATATACTGCAGAATTTCAGGAAAGAATATGATGGTATGGAAAAAGAAATTACAAAATTGTATATTATATATTTGATGAACATTCAAATGTACAATTCTTCAATTAATCAAAAATTCAGTGATACTGAGAAAAGCTTATTTGAAGATTAAAAGTGATGTTGGGGTTTAAGATGACCTATGTCAATTCTACCTCAATAGGATCTGCTCACTCTTTTTTATTATTATTATTATTTTTTTCCATTTTTTTGTTTTTTTTTTTTCTTTCATTTTATTTTCTTTTATCTGCTCACTCTTTACATGAGGGAGTTTTAATTCCCAGAATTGATATCATTTTTTATAGTCATTAAGGATACTTTAAAATAATATAAGTAATAGTCAAAGGAAGAATAATTTACAAAACTTTTCATAACTAATTTTTTGTTGGATCTTTATTTGTGGAATTCCAACAAATGATATATAATAGTAAAGTAATTTGGCAGAAGATCGGGAGTAAGTCACAGAATGGAAAACTGACTTCTTCTTCCTATACTTCAGCAAAATTAGAACTTTATCCCTGAAATTAAGTTATTTTTTTTTAATTCTAGTCCTCTTTTTAAGTTTCTCAAAGTTTTAAATGTGTTTTGAAACTCTGTTAAGGAATTTTATAATCTTCTGAAAAATTAGGTCAATGGCTATTTTATATTGCCCTTATATATCTGAAATGCAGAGCTCTACTTTTTCTAATAGTACTACTTTGCCCACTTGTATTTGTATGCATATATTTACAGGTATATATTTTTACATCCATTTAATATTCATTTATTTCTTGTAGAGATGGGTCTTATTTTTAATATAGTCAACAAGTGGCCCTTTATTTGGAGAGTTTCATACACTGAAGTTTAAAATCATTGTTGATGTGCTGTTTTCATTTAATTTAATATTTCTGAAATTCTGATTTTCTCTCTTGGCTTGTTTTTTGTTACTCTACTATTTAATATTAAATTTTATGCCCTCTATTGGACATTTTAGCCATGCATTATTGTGTTATACTGCTAGTGTTTTCTCTAGGGGATAAAATTTGCATCCTCAAATTGTTTTAGAGCTCCTAACATTATTCTGAATGCTTTGAGGCAACCAAGATGGCAACATAAGACATTCCAGGGTCTCTCTTCACCTACAGAAACTTTGAAAAACTATAAGAAAGGTCAAACTATTTTTCTCAAAATTCTAGAAAAGAATTAAATGATTTCAGTAACAGGGTGAACCCTGGGTCAAGAAAATGCAACTTAAAAATAGTAGCACAATGTGAATATTCTCACTGACCTGATTTTGTGATAATCAGGGTGGGTTGAACATTCACTATATTAGAAACCCTGCATGTGTCTCCAGACCTTTTTTTTCTCCCTAGATCTGGTTTATAGAATGCTGGTGATAAACTAAGCCTGATTTATTATATGACTATCCTGTATGGGAAAAGACTGTAACTCTAGGTAGCTTTGGTCAACCTTAAGACATGTAGCAGGGGGGTGGATGTGGTTCAAATGGTTGGGCATCCATTTCCCATATGGAGGGATCTGGGTTTGATCCCCAGGGCCTCCCAGGAAAAATTTAAAAAAGAAAAATATAGAACACACGTGGGCCACCAGGCCCTGTGTGCAGGTGTGCAGTCAGGCCCCCTGAGCAGTGCACCATCATGCCCTGCACATAGGTGTGCCATCATGCTCTGCGTGTAGGTGCAACACCAGGCCCCATGCATGGGTGTGCTGTCAGGCCCCGCAAGCCATGCAGCAAGATGATGACATAATAGGAGAGTGACACAAGGGAGAGCCAAGATGAGATGCACCAAAAAAACAGGAACTAAGGTGGCACAGGCAGTAAGACACCTCTCTCCCACATTGGAGGTTCTGAGGAATGAATCACAGTGAAGACAGGAGGAGAAGGATGAGAAGAGAGGGCAGGAAATTGACACAGAGAGTTGCCCAGCGAATGGACACAAAAACAGCAAAACTGGGGGGGGGGGGGGAAAAAATGGATAAAAGTAAATAAATAAATAAATAAACCCTTAAAAAATGTATAGGGGAGGAAGATACAGACAATAGTTAGTAGTAATACTTTGACAATGCTCTTCCATAATTTGTTAACAAATGTTTCACAACAATGAAAATTATTTATGGTGGGGTGATACGTGGGAGCCCTGTATAATGTTATGCATGTTTGTTTTGTAAGTTCACAATGTTTACTGAACACTTATAGTTTCTGTATGTTCATGAATAAATGGTATACTTTAATAAATCATTTAAAAAAATAAAAAGAGTAATGAAAAGAAAAAAAAATGGTAGCACACCCTCGCTTGTACCCTAAACCCTCCCTGGCACAGTGTGGAGTCTGAGCTCTTATTGTGTGACTCAGTTTTGGAGGCAGCAGAGGGGCCCTTATGGGCATACTGGAGTGCATGTTTATTGTTTCCATTCTATCCAGGGGCAGCCTGAAACCTGATTCAGGAGTCTCATCTCCCAGAACTTGCACTTCCTAGAACTTGCCCCGCTGGCAGAAACAGGTTGCAATCGGTAATAGTGTAAGAAATAATTAATTAAAAGATGCCTTTGGCAAAAGATTCCTGATCTTTTAAGGAAATGAAAAAGTGTAATTCTGCAAAGAACACCTTAATATTAATTTTAAAAATTAAAAAAATCACTTGAGGGGAAACTTATTTCTTGTAACCATTGCTTAAGTTTAAATAGAAATAATCAAACATAGGAAATGAAGAAAACATACTTTTTATATATACATTGATTAGTAGAGAAAATTAAAATTAAAATTCCAGACTGTTGCAGCATTTTTAAAAGGAAATAATAGAAATCTACTGACTAAAATTTATGGGATGTTACAAAAGTTGGATTCACAATCAATTTTTAGTTTTGCAACTTTTCTCTGTTAAAATTCTGAAAATATATGAATGAAGAATTTTTTAAAAGTATCCATTACCAAAACATTCCCATCATTCTTAATAGGAAACCTGTATATTTGAAGGCTTAACTTCCCATTCCCTATCCCCACCCTGTCTCCAGTAAACTATATTCTAGATTCTAACTCTATGAGTTTGCTTATTCTAATCGTTTAAAATCAGTGAGTTCATACAGTATTTGTCTTTTTGTGTTTGACTTACTTCACTCAATATTTCACTAATCTTCATGTCTTCAACGGCATTTCTTTTTAAGGCTGAATAGTATTCCATTGTACTGTATGTATATACGTCATTTTTTCTATCCATTCATTGTTTTATGGACAATTGGTTTGGTTCCGTGTTTTGGAAATTGTGAATAATGCTGCTATAAACATCAGTGTGCAAATATCTATTTGAGTCGCTGTTTTCAAATCTTTGTGGTATATGCCTTGTAGTGTATTCCTGGGTCATACAGGAGGTCTATACTTGGCTTTCCAAGGAACTGCCTAAGTGTCTTCCACAGTGGCTGCACCATTTCAAATGACACCAGTAATGAATGGGTGTTTGTATTTCTCTGTATTCTCTCCAGCCCTTGTTATTTTTCATTTGTCTCATAGCAACCATTCTAATGGATGTGAAATGTTCCTTATTGCTGTTTTTATTTGTCTTTCCCAGATGGATAATCAGGTTCAGTATCTTTTCATGTGCTTTCTGGCCATTTGTGTGTCTTCTTGGGAGAGATGTTTATTCAAGTGTTTTGCCCATGTTTTACTTGGGTTGTTTGCCTTTTGTTGTTAATTTGAAGGATTTCTTTATATATTTTGGATATTAAACCTTTTTTCAATATGTGGTTTCCAAATATTTCTCCCATTGTATAGAATATTGATTTACTTTCATCATAAAAATCCTTTGAGGGGCAAATGTTTTTAATTTTTAATAAAAAGACCTAAATATAAGGCCTAGAAAAATCAAAATTCTAGAAGAAAACTTAGGGAAACATCTTCAGGCCCTTTAATTTTTCTTAGACTTTTCACACAAAGCACAAGCAATGTACATTTGGTAGAATTCACCAGTGAAACCATCTGGTCCTGAGCTTTTATTTGTTGGGAGGTTATTGATTAATGATTCACTCTCTTTACTAGTAATTGATTTGTTGAGATCTTCTGTTTCTTCTTAATTCACTTTTGGTAGTTTTTGTGTTTCTAAGAATCTGTTCATTTCATCTAGGTTACCTAATTTATTGACATACAATTGTTCATAATATCCTCTTATACTTATTTTTCTTTCATCAGGGATGGTAGTAATGCCACTCCTTATCATTTTTTATTTTATTTATTCATAGACTCTTTTTTTTTAAATCAGTCTATTTAAAGGCATGTCAACTTTATTGATCTTTTAAAGAAAAAAAATAGTTTTATTGATTCATTTTTTTTGTTTCTCCTTATCTTCACTCTAATCTTTATGACCTTCCTTCTGTTCACTGTGGATTTAGCTTACTTTTCTATATCTTCCAGTTTTGAGGTTCTCTCATTGATTTTGTAGTATTTCTTCTCTTTTAATGTATGCATTTAAGAGTTATAAATTTCCCTCTCAGTTCTGCCTTCACTACATCCCATAAGTTTTGCTATGATGTATTTTCATTTTTACTTGTTTCAACATATTTCCTAATTTCTCTGCTGATTTCCTATTTAATCCATTGGTTGTTTATGAGTATACTGTTTAATTTCCACATACTGTGAATTTCCCATTTCTCCCTCTGTCATTGATTTCTAACTTCATTCTGCTGTGATCAGAGAAGACACAGTATATATGGCAGTTATGATTATTTCATGAATCCAAAAAGAGAAATATTATGTTTGCAAACTAATCTGATCCTCTGGGTGTGATATTCTTTGATTGCAATAAATTCATTTGATGGCCTTTTGATTAGATTACTTGATGACTCTCAGGCTTTGCAGTGGACTAATTCAGTAAGGTGTGACTCAGGTTGAGTCCCTGCCCCTTGCTGGGTCTAATATGAATGGACTCACAGGGACAGAGATAGAGGAAAAAGGAAGACACCATGTTTGATCCCACCTTGTTAGAGAAAGGATCACTTAAGCATGAAGTCTGAAGAGGCTGGGTCCACAGAGCAGTTCAAGAGGGCACGGTGCACCCAGGGGGAAAGGCTGAAACCTCAGCAAAGTTTGAATCCATCTTGCTTCACCACGTGGCAGCCTGCCAAGATCAACAGTAGCTCACTTGGTGAGAAACCATCTCTGATAGTGCCTCAGTTTGGACTTTTCATGGCCTTGGAACTATAAGCTTCTACCCTAAATACTCTATAAAAGTCAACACATTTCTGGTCCTTTGCATCAACAGCGCTTTGGCAAACTAAAACAGGGTATGATTTCAATATGTTTGAATTTGTTGAGCCTTGTTTTGTGACACACCATATGGCCTATTTGGGAGAATGATCTATATGCATTTGAGAAGAATGTATATTTTGTTTTTGAAGGATGAATTGCTCTATATATGTCTGTTAGCTATAGTTGGTTTACATATCATCTATATCCTGTACTTCCTCAGTGATCTGACTAGATCCTCTATTCATTATTGAAAGTGGTTATTAAAATCTCCTACTATTCATGTAGAACTATAAATTTCTCTCCTCAACCTTTGCTTCATATATATTGGGCAGTCTGTACATAGGTGTGTATATATTTATGAGTCTGACATCTTCCTACTGGCTTTCCCCTTTTATCAGTATATAACGTTCATCTTTGTACCTCATAAATATTTTTTGACTTAAAGTCTATTTTATCCAATAATTCATATAACCACTTCATCTCTCTTTTAGTTACTATTTGCATGGTATATTTTTCTTCCAACTCTTCAACTTCAATCTACTCTATCTATGAATTTAAGGTGAATCTCTTCCAAACACCATATACTTGGTCATGCTCTTTTATCTATTCTGTCAACTTCTGCTTTTGGCTGGAGAGTTTAATCCATTGAATTTAAAATCACTGATGAGGACTTTCTTCTGCCATTTTGCTATTTAGACTTTGTAAGACATACATTTTTTTTTGTCTCTCAATTCCATTAATGCCTATATATATATATCCATATATAATTTTTGTGTTTGTTGTACCATATTGAGGGTCCTCTTATTTCTATCTGAATATATTTTCATCTACTTTCCTTATGGTTACCATAGGGTTATAACTTAACATCCTAATTATATAAAAATTGTATTTAATACCAAATTAACTTCAATAGTATGCACACTTTTCCTATACCCCTGTGTCCCCATCTTTTTTGTACTTGACACCACTTATATCTTTCTACTTTGTAAGTTGAAAACTTAGATTTATCAGTATTTTTTATCAATTTGCATTTTAGCACTTTTAGGAATTAACAAACAAAATACACTATAATAATTCTGGCATTTATTGTGTCTACCTTGTATGTAACATATTGCTTTAGTCTTGAAGCTTACAGAACCCTCAGCTTATTATTTGCATTCAATAGTGTGATCGATATATGACAAAGTGTATTTTTCATCATGCTTACCCTGTGTGTATGTGTGTGTGTGTATTCTAGACCTCTTGGGTGCACATATTCAATTCTTTTGCTAGGTTTGAGAATTTCTCTCTAATTATTTCTTAGAAGATTTCTTCTGCACATTTCTCTCTTCTTCTGGGCTCCCATATTGTATATATTAGTGCACATCATGGTATCTCAGAGGTGTCTTATCCAATTTTTGTTTCTAATATTTTTTTTTTATTTCTATGCCTCAACCTCACTCATGTCAAGTGTCTTCTAATCAAATTCATGATTCTTTCTTCTTCCACCTTCAATCTGTTTTTGAAACTCTCCTGGGCATTTTAAATTCAGTTACTGTGATCTTCAATTACAGTAGTTTTGTTTGGGTCCTTTTAAAATATTCTTTCTCTTTACTGAGTCTCTCATATTGTTCATTCCTTGTTTTGTGAGGTGTTTAGTTCTTTCCTTGTAATTTCCTTTATCTGCTTGAAGATTATTAAGATCATTTTTCTAAAAGTTTTGTTCAATATGTCCACATGCTCATCTTCTTCATTGATGCTTTCTGGAACTTTATTCTTTTCCTTTGATTGGCCAATCATTTCCTGTTCCTTTGTTTGTCTTGTACTCTTTTGTTGCACACTGTATAATTTTAATATTTCAAAATCAAATTCTGTAATCTATTGCCTCAGATGTCTGTTTCTTCATTTTGTAATCAGCTGGTGATACAACTGAGATTTTCTTGTGCTTCAGCAATCCTATCAGGAAGATATGCCCAAGGTAAAGGAAGTGTTTAGAGGAGTTTGGTGGCCTCCTCAGTTTCCCAGGAGACAGACACCCCTTTCCTGGTGTTTAAAGCCAACAGGCCTTTGCCCCAGACTCTCTGCCCCTATAGTTTCTTTCTCAAGCAGCTTATGATTGGACAGCAAATTCTTAAAAGACTAGGCCCACCTGAGAGGACATTTTCAAGTCAGTTTTTCTCAGCTTGAAACAAGTCCAGGAATCCACAAAGGGGGCACAGAATGTCTTCAAAATACACTGGGGAGGGGATCAGGAACAGTGTCAAGAGCCTTCCTGATGGTTCCACAAAGCTGAGTTTTCCTTAATTGTACAGTAAATTCATCCCTTCAACTAACAGTCCCTGGCATCCCTGAGGTAATGCAATGTCTTTAAGTGCCCACCACTCTCACCCTTGCCAAGGGCAGTTTGAAATAATGGCAGTTGCCAACCTTGTTCAAGCAAGGTTTGAAACCATAAATGCTACTTGCTTTGTTGGAGGTAGATTGATATAGTGGCTACCCTCAGAGATGAGGCCTCACCAGTTTGAAATCAATAATAAAAAGCCATGATCACTGATCAGTCATGCCCACCCCTAATCTTGAGGAGGAGGATTTTTATGTCTCTTTCCATCACCAGTAAGCTAGCTAGGATGAACTGTTGCAAGAGTGGGGGATGTGTGCTGGCAACTGCCATGTGGAGAGATTAATTTTTAGTTCTTTACCATGGTTGTGGTATGGTTTTCTTCAGGCTTCTGGAGGTTCAAACTTGTTGTTTCAGACAGTTTCATGCCTAGATAATCGTTGTTTTGCTGGAAGTATTGAGTCCTGGAGATCCCTATTCTGCCATGTTCTCACCTCATCTATATCTTATAGACATAATAAAGTTGGTTCTTATTTTTTAATAAAGTCAATTATAGGACCTTCTATTGGAGTGTTTAGTTGACTTACATTTAAAATTATTTATGTGCTAGTTTCATTTTACGTCATATATTTTTGAAATTCTGATTCTTCTCTCTTGACTTCTTTTTGGTTAATATAATATTTAGTATTAAGTTTTATTCCCTCTGTTGGAATTTTTTTAGCCACACTTCATTGCATTATATTGCTAGTGTTTTTCTGGGAAATAAAATTTACATTCTTGGGAAGCAGATATGGCTCAAGTGATTGGGCTCCCATCTACCATATAGGAGGTCCAGGGTTCAATTCCCAGGGCATCCTGGTAAAAAGTAAGCTGGCCTGAGTGGAGAGCAGGCCCATACAGAGTGCTGGCCCATGTGAAGTGCTGGCACATGTGGAGAGCTGTTGCAGCAAGATGATGCAATAAAAAGAGACACAGAAAAGAGACAATAAGAGACACAGCAAACCACGGAACTGAGGTGGTGCAAGAGATTGAGTGCCTCTCTCCCCTCCAGAAGGTTCCAGGATCAATTTCCATTGCTTCCTAAAGAGAAGACAAGCAGACACAGAAGAACAAACAGAGAGCATACAGTGACCCCAAAACAATGATGGGGGGGCAGAAATAAATAATAAATAAATCTTTAAAATAAATTTACATCTTAAATTATTATAGTGCTCTTAATATTATTATGATTGGTTCTAAGCAGCCAAGATGATGGCATAAGACACTCCAGGGTTTGTTCTCCCACAGAATCTTTGAAAACCTGCAATAAAAGGCCAAACTATCTTCCACCAAACTTCAGAACACGGTGAGTCCTGAATCATAAAAATGGAACTTAAAACTGGTAGAACAAGCTATCCTCCACCCAAACCCTCTCTGGCACAGTGTGGATTGGATCTGAGCTCTTATTGTGGTTCCTTGACTCTTTAGAGGGAGCAAAGTAGCTGCTATGGGCTTAATGTAGTGCATGTATATTGTTTCCAATCTATCCAGTGACAGTCTGAAAGCCAGACCCAGGAATCACATCTTCTTGCTCTTCCCAGAACTTACTGTGCAGACAAAATAAGGTTGCAGGCATTTAAAACAGTGTAAGAAACAATCACTTCAAAATGACCTGGGGCAAAGGATTCTGGGATTTAGGACATACAATAGAGCACCCTGAAGGGGGATACACTATTTCAAGGGACAGGGGAGTGTATTAGTCAGAATTCTCTAGGGAAAATAAGCCAACAGAAGATATCTATAAATATTATTAGATTTTATAAAATTGTCTCAGGGAATGTGGGGATGCACAAATGAAATTTCTTGGGTAGACTGCAAGTTAGGAATTCTGATGCAAGTTTTCTTTTCTCCAGCAGAGACTGGCTGGCTGGAGTAGAGTTGGAAATTTTCTATTCAGACTGCTGAAATCATCACATCTCATTTTCGGGACTTCAAATGATTGGATGAGACATCTCTCATTGCTGAAGGGAATCTCCACAGTTGACTGTAGATGTAATCAGTCATAGATGCGATCAACTTACTGATTGTTTAAGGCCATTAAATATCTTTACAGTAACAATTAGGCAAATTCTTACTTGACCAAATAACTTGGCACAATTACCTGGCCAAGTTGACACATAAGCCTAACCATCACAGTCCACTTCTTGTCAACTTGGAAACCATACACAATCATTTTAAACCCCACTTGATTTCTAAGTAAAAACAATAACAGATATATTTTTCACCTAGAAATACTCAACTACCCTGCATACAACTGGAAACACACTAAATCTTTCAAGAATAGGGTGCAAGACATTGGGTAATACTTAAACTTGATATACTATACTTAAATATTGGAATGTGCAACTGATACAATTTATATTATATGATAAGGAAATAAGGTAGGGAACCTATTTACTTTATGTAACAATACAAACCTAGTCATAACAATGTAAGGAAGATATATTCATAATGATTATATTCTTCATTTTTGTAACTGGTCACATGATCTTAGTTCATATTTTTCAATACCTTCTTCCACTACCCATTATGTGTTCCCTTTACCCTCAGAAAGAACCTCAGCTTGCTGTGGTGCTTTGACTAGTGGGGTGACCCCAACTTTCAGGCAGAAGTTTCTGGGCCATTGGTAGTTCTGCCTGTATTGGGTTGTTGCAGTTTTCCATTGGCTTTAATCATAGGGCAGAGTAGTATTAAAAATCACACTAGAGGATTTCCTGTATTTCAGGACAACTCTTCTTTACTGCCATTGTATAGGAGCAGACCTATTTCCACTTCATAGTCAGGACCAATCACCCCAGCCAGTACAGTAATTCCTTTCTTTGCCTGTTGATTCAGAGGCATGAGAAGCCCAAAATGGCTAGGTGGAAGTCTTAACTTCCAGTTCAATGGAATTGTAGTTGTGTCTCCTGGTGGAATCACTTCTCCTTTTGTAAATAAGCCCTCTAGAACAGAAGAGCTAAAGGTTGCAAGGACAGGAAATAAATTTTTTCTGGTGCCACTTCCATTTCCACCTCTTGATTCACAATTATGGGGAACATGGTAATACCAGTAAACTCAGTGAGAGGAATGAGTGTGGGATTCTGCTAGTAGACTGGGAAGTCGACATTGGATATAGTCAGGTCAACCTTGGTGAGAGAAAGTCCATGTTGCTGAACATTCATGACCTCCATCACTAACACCATGGCTGTTCTGTTCATGAACCCATTGGGAAATGACAGTCATGGCTGGGGAAAGAGGCTGACTGGTATCCACAGAATGGGTACCCTTATCATCTTGATTAAATAATCTTCTTCTGCTGAAGCCACCCTATGGTGAGCATTCATGTGAGACACAAATATCTTCATGTTATTTGCCCACTCAGAATAGTCTATCCACATACCTCTTCCCCAGACCTCTTTGACAATAATTTCCAATCATGTTCCTTCAAGATCCCTCACAATCCAGCCAAATCATTGGTGACAGTCCATGATTCAGGGTCCAATTGCAATTCTGGACATTTTTCCTTCCAAGTAAAATGAGCAACCAGGTACACTGCTCAAACTTCTGCCCACTGGGAGCATTTCCCCTCTACCACTGTCCTTCAAGAATGTCCTAGAATAGGGCTGCAGCACTGCTGCTTTTCACTTTCAGATAGTAGCTGTATATCATGTAGAAATCTCTATACCAGGGCCAAGTTTTCTCTTCCTCAGTCAAATTATTGAAAGGTCATCTCTAAGAGGCCATAGCTTGGGCTGGGATAGAAAAGGTAATGTAGCAGAAGAGGGGCCATGGGTATTCGGGCCATTTCCTCCTGTAACTTATTTATGCTTTCAAGACCAGCTCAAGCCATATCTCCTATATACCACTTCTATTTTATGATGGTGCACTGCTGTGTATGCCCAACTTTATGGTTTTGCTTGTCACAACAACCAACTCATGAGTTGTATGACTCAGGTCCCATGGTAACTTGTTGACCCATGTTTAAGCATTAGGTCTCTAATAAAGTCCAGGAGCAGACCATACACTTCTTCTCAAAGGAGAGTAGTTATTTGCAGTGAATGACAAAAAATCCTGAGGGGTGTCTTATTATCCTATAAAGTCCTGACAAAGACTCCAGAAAGCATCTGTATTTGTCACTGACACTATCAGCACTCTTGGATCTGCTGGATCATATGGTCCAAGTGGCAAAACATCTTGCACAATAGTCTGGACTTGTCACAGAGCATCCTCTTGTTCCAGTCCCCACTGAAATCTAGCAGGTTTTCCAGTCACTTGGTAAATGGGCCAGAGTGACATAACCAAATGAGGCATATGTTGTCTCCAAACTCTGAAGAGGCCAACTAAGTGTTGTGCCTCATTTTTTTTTGTCCTAGGAGGGGTCAGATGCAGCAGCTTATCTTTCACTTTAGAAAGGATATCTCAACATGCCCCACACCACTGGACACCTAGAAATTTCACTGAGGTGGAAGGCCCTTGTATTTTTGTTGCATTTATCTCCCATCCTCTGGCATGCAAATGTCTTTACAAAAAGTCTTGAGTAGTTTCTAATTCCTTCTTACTAGGTCCAAACAACATGATATCACCAATATAATAGTGTCTTATGTGAGGGAGAAACTATCAAGGTCCCTGCAGACAACATTATGACATAAGGTTGGAGAATTGAGAATTTTATACCTGTGAGGTAAGAGAGTGAAGGTATATTGCCTTGCCTGCTGAATGCAAACTGTTTCTGGTGGACCTTACTAACAGAATCTGAGTAAAAAACATTTACCAGATCAATAGCTGCATACCAGGTACCAGGGAGTGTGCTGATTTGCTCAAGCAAGGATACCACATCTGGAACAGCAACAGCATTTAAAGTCACCACCTGGATAAGTTTATGATAACCCACTGTCATCCTTTAAGATCCATCTATTTTATGCACAGACCGAATAGGATAGTTGAGTGGGGATGTGGTGGGAATCACCACCCTTACATTCTTCAAGTCCTGGATGGTGGCAGAAATCTCTACAGTACTTCCAAGAATGCAGCATTCTTTTTTATTTACTATTTTGCTAGGTAGGGGCAGTTTTAGTGCCTTCCACTTGTCCTTTCTTACAATAATAACCCTAACTCCACAAATAAGGAAACCAATGTGGGAATTTTGTCAGTTGTTGAGTATTTCTATTCCAATTATGCACTCCAGAACTGGAGAAATAATGACTGGACCCACTGTGAGATGGACCTGATCTAAAAGTCCATCAACCATCTGATCTCCATAATTCCCTTCTCTGTTGGAGGACTACTGTGACACTTTGGGTCTGTAAACATTCTCAAGTCTGTGAATTGATTAAGGGACATGAACCTCTCTTGTTTTTTGTTTGTTTGCTTTTTAAATTCAAGTTAGACTTTAGTTCACTTGACCCACAACTCTTCTGCTTATATAAATCAAGTATTAATTTAGTAGACTGCCCATCTATGTAACTTCTTGGTACCCCAAGATCTATTAGCCAATGCCATAGGTCTCAGTGACTCAGACTATTTTGATTACTGCTTTGAATCTGCTGTTCATTGTGGTAGCCATGCTTACCTTGTCTTTGGCAATTGGGTGCTGCTGCTTGGTTTTTGCCAACCTGTGATCTGATCATCCCCATAGTGTTTAAGAATTCTTGTTCAATTAAAGCAGTTCTCACAGTAATAACTGACCTACAGAGAGAAGAAAATGCAGAGCTCTTCAGGGAAGATGGAGTTAGTCTCCCAATTTTTTCCTCATAGTCCTGGTGAAAGGTGTGTCTTCTGAACATTCCTGGGGTTTGTGAGCATATCTTACATGATAGATCCACTCTAGCATTCTGATCTCTCTAAACCACTGGGTCTCCTCATCTACATTAAAACAAGTCAGTTCTGGCATTTTGACTTTAGTTAATCTTGACCATCTTTTGGTCCATGTTTCAACCAGCACTGAATCAACTGTTAGGGCCCTTCTAACCCCTAGAACTACAACTTTGAATCCAGAATCTCTGCTTAATGGACTCATATTAATAAATTCAGCCTGATCCAACTTTATATTCATTCCAACATATCCCACACTCTTAGTATCCACTCCCATATTGCCATGATTTCTGCCTATTAAAACTGGAAAACTCGTGCAATTCTGTTGAAGTATACTGTAATTCCTCATGGGTCACAGTGTGTATCTCACCTTTTGGGGTCTGTTGGACTCGGTCTGGTTATAGGTTTGGAAGAATTAGGGATTGTGGGAGTTGGTAATGAGAGTATAAGAAGTTTCTTGCAATCCAGCTACCTCAGGGCATTCCAAAGATGTTTCATCTGCTGAATCAGGACCAATCTATTCACATGGTGGTTGGATGGCAGACTCCTTAAGGCAGACTGTATGTCAGGAAGCTGTTTCTTAAGGGTGGGCTAGAGGTTGGATGGCTGTTTCTTCAGGGAACATGATTACAGTTTTATTTGACAAAGGTTCAATAGAATTTAGGGTTTCAGGGCTCCAAATGCCATCATTACCAACCCATATGTCCCCATTTCAATTTTCAGGATCCCTTTCTTTTCCAGTCAATGCCCCCACTTTGAAAGAATGAGAATTGACTTCTCATTGTAACTTTGCAACTTACACAATGAGACTCTGGGTCTGATTTTCAGAGACCTCAAGTCTGCATCTACATGAGATAATATCTTCTTTCAAGATGCACAGAAACTTTTGCATCCTCTGTGAAAGGATTAAGTTGCAAGTTTGAAGCTGTCAGTTTGTCATTTTCTTTTTTAACTGTATCCAGAGTATTTAGAAACAACCATTCAAATCATTCCACCTTTTCACCCAAAAAAAAAGCTTTGTTAAGTTATCCAAAAAATTTACCTAAAGGAAAGTCTCTTACAAATGTTTGAGTAGCTGTGTACATTGGTGATATTTTGCATATCTATATTGCCAAATCATGGAATGAACTACCAATGGCATCTATAATTTTGGAAATAGAATCACTAGTACCTTTGAATCTAAACAGAGTAGAAAGCTGTAGCAGTTTGGCATTGTTCATGAATTCCAAAAATAGATATTGGATTATGTTTGTGAACTGGTCTGTTCCTCTGGGAATATTATATTGTATTGGATTCAGAGGTTTCACTTTTACTTAACTGAAAAATGATTAAGGCTTTGATTGGACCACATCAGTAGGACATTGAGTCCCTGGCCTCTTGGTGGATGGGAACTCACAGAGAAAACTATATGGCAGAGGAGTTAGTTGGAGTTTTAATGCTGGATTCCCTGGAAGTAAACACACAGGAGAAGAACACAGAGGAATAGAGATGGATCCATAGACATGGCAGAGGCCTTGGGAAGAGAGAGAGCCTGATAGTTTACAGCTGACCATATGGAGAGAACAGAACAGCTGAGACCAGAGAAGAGCCAGCCCTGGGAGAGAGATGAGACTTATCCCAGTCTACAGCTGATATTGGAAGAAATTGGGATGGTGGATCCTTAAGAGGAAGAGGAAGGCTGAACACTTGTAGATGTCAGCAGCCTTCTTGCTTCAACATGTGACAACAGACTTTGGTAAGGGAAGTAACTTATGCTTCGTGGCCTTGTAACTATAAGCTTCTACCACAAATAAATACTCCTTACAAAAGCCAAAAGATTTCTGGCACTTTGCATCAGCACCCCTTTGGCTAACTAATACCAGAGTTAATTGCTAAAACCCCAGAACCTGTTTAGATATCTTATTTTTAAGATTATTTTTCTCAAGAACACTCTTGATATCAAGCTGTACTAGTCAGGGTTTTAAGGGAATCAGAACCAACAGGAGATATCTGAAAATATTAAGAGATTTTATAAAATTGACTCATATGACTGTGGGTAGTAGTAGTACAAATTCTATAAAACAGACTGCAAGCTGTGATCTCTGATGAAGCTCTTCAATGAATTTTCCAGGAGAAGCTGGATGAATGAAGTAGAGATGGAAATTCTCTCTTCAGACTGTTGAAATCGTCACATTTCCTTGTTAGGCCTTTGACTGATTGGAATAGATATCTCTCATTGCTGAAGGCAATCTCCTCATTTGACTGTAGATGTATTAGCCATGGATGCATAAATTTAGTGATGACTTAAGCCTATGAAATGTCATCACAGTAACAATTAGTCCAGTGCCTGCTTGACCAAACAACCAGGCACCATTCCTGGGCCAAGTTGACACATATGGCTAACCATCACAGGGAGACATTCCAATTCCAGTAAAATGGGAAATTCATAAGACCTCAAAACAATTCCATTACAAGACACAGGCTTAGTGAAGGAAAGGACCCTATATTTTTTATTCAAGATGATCTTCTTGGTAGGAGAGCTAAACTGATAAGTGCATCAGTCTACACAGATACAATTTTCAAAGAGAGTGAAAGTTGTTTCTTGCATTATTTTTTTCCTTACTGACACTCTATGACATTTGTCATATAAATATCTTGATACAAACTTAAGAAATAGACAGCTCAGGGGCTGAATCCTATAGTTAAAACATTGAAATAGTAAAATGTACATTGTTTAACAAAAGTTTACAAGACAAAGACATCAGAAATGACGGCCCATTGAAAGGAATAAGGTAAAACTTCAGTTCTCATAAAAAATAACAGATGTTGGATATACAGAAGAAAGAATCAATGAATTCAAAGGCAGCACATTAGAAATGATTCAGGCTGAAGAGGAGAAAAATAACTAGATAAGAAAAAGTGAACACAGCCTAAAAGACATGCAGGACACCCTCAAGAACCTCAAGAATATGAATATAGTCATAACAGGAGTCTAAGAAGAAAAAAGAGAGATAGGGACAGGAAGAATATTCAAACAATCAGAAGAAACAAACTCATCTACTTTAATGAAAGATCTGCATTCACATTCAAGGAGACCAGGAACAACAAACAGTATGAACTTGAGGAGAACCATGCCCAAACACAGTGTATCAAAATGGTAGAATGCAAAGGCAAGTAGAGAATTCTGAAAGCAGCAAGAGAAAAGCAATGTGGTTTGTTAAAGGCAGTCCCTATAAAATGAAATAAAATAAAATACAAAACAAACAATATAAAATCATGACCATCTAAACTGATGCAGGAAAGTCATTTGGCAAAATCCAGCATACTTATTATAAAAACACTCAGAAAAGTCAGAATAGTAGGAAATTAACTCAAAATTATAAATGTCATATTTGAAAATCCCACACCTAGCATCATATTCAAGGTTAAGACCAGGATGCCCACTGTCACCAATATTATTCAACATTGTTTTGTCAGTTCTAGCCAGAATAATTAAGAAAGAAATAAAAGGCATCCAAATTGGAAGGGAAGAAATAAAACTTTCCTTGATTACAGATGACATGATCCCATATATAGAAGATTCTGAAAAATCTACAACAAAGCAAAGAACTAATAATTAATTCAGCAAAGTGGAGGGTACAATATTAACACAAGAAAATCAGTAGTTTCTATAGATTAGCAATTAGCAATATTAAAAGGAAGTCAAGAATAAAGTTACAGATACTAGAGTAAATGTGAAAAATCAAGTAACTAGGATTAAGTTTAGCAACTTTGTAGAGAACTTACAAAAAAAAAAAAAAACCCCTGCAAAACATTGATGAAAGCCCTCATGTAAGACCTAAATAAATGGAAAGATATTCCATGTTCATGGATTTGAAGACCATTGGTAAGGTGTCATTTCTACCCAGAGTTTTACAGGTCCAATGTAATCTCAATCAAAATTCCAAAAGGCATCTTAGCACAAATGAAAAAGGCAATATACAAATTTGTACAGAAGAATAAAGGAACACATAGCTAAAAACATCCTGAAAAAAAAATAAGTTTGTTGGAGCGCTAATATTTCCCAATTTTAAAATTTATGGGAAGCGGCTGTGGCTCAATCAGTAGGGCTCCCATTTACCATATGGGAGGCCCCGGGTTCAGTTCCCGGGGCCTCCTGGTGAAGGCAAGCCCGCCCGCACGGCATGGTTAGCTGACCCAGCGAGCACAAGCAGCAAGGGGGGGATAAATGAATAAATAAATAAAATCTTTTAAAAAAATAAAAAATAAAAATAAAAAAATAAATAATAAAATAAAATAAAATTTATTACCAGGCTGCAGTAACCAAATCATCATATATCTCTGGCACAAGGGTAGACATAAAGATCAACAGAATTGAAATGGGAGTCCAGAAATAAATATTCATATCTATAGCCTACTGATTTTTGAAGTGTGCAAAACCCACTCAATGTGGAAGAATAGTCTTTTCAACTTACAGTGTTTGAAAAATTGGATACTATTTGAAAAAGAATGAAGGTAGACCCCTACCTCTCATTGTACACAAAAATTATCTCATAATGGATCAAATACCCAAATACAACCACCAAAACTATAAGATTTATTGGGAATTGAATTATGTACCCCCAAAATCATGTTCATTTTTATTTTTTGGATTTTGACCAATTTGTTTTTATTACATCAGCTTCAGTTTATTTTGCCAGACCATTTCAAAGTTAAATTGCAGATGCCATTTGTCAGCACTGTACAATGAAGCAGGCTTCTCCTAGAATGGGGTCAGCAAACTCTACCCATAAAGGAACAGACTGTAAATATTTGCGACTTTTCAGGCCTGTAGGTCTCTGTCTGTTGCGATTCCTCAGCTCTGCTGTTGAAGTTCAAAGTAACCATTGAGATAGATGATAGACTGATAGATGTTAACATTAATCTATTTCTGCAGGCATGACAAAGCAACTGGAAATAGTGTTGTCATGTCAGGCTTCAGTTAAAAGTTGGCATTTGATAAAAGTCTTGAAGGGGGAAGGATTAGCCTTATATTTTCATGGGAGGAAATTGTTCCAAATGGGAACTCAAGTGCAAGGGCCCAGAAAAGTTGGCAGAAACTTGGAGGAGGTTCATGTAATAAGAGGGACATTCTATTTCTAGGTGTGGAGGTAATAGTCAGCCAAGTACATGTATGTAAATGGTGATAACTGCTATGTAGGAAAAACTGTCTATGGAGACAGTAGACCTTGCTCTCTTGAAAAATGATGAGTAGAAAATTCTTCAGGGAAAAAGTTACATTATAGCAACTCTAAAGAAGTGAAGGAGAGAGTTATGCAAACATCTGCAGGAAGTAAGGCTTAGACATATTGAATCATGGAAACAACATTCTATAATATTGGTTCTTTGTGCAATTTTAATTTAATGCTTTGAATCATTATCCTTTAATTAAAATTGTGTAAGGAGTATATTAGATTTTATATTTCGACTTGGTCTGAAAGCCTTGAGTTTTGAGAGGAGTTTATTCTGCATAATAAATATAAATTGCAAATGTTCTCTAACACATGAAATTTTAGTACACTAATATTTCTAATTTCCTTTACAAAATAATTTTAATTTCTTGTACCCTCTTTTATTTTTTGTCATTAGCTATTTTCATATAGTTGCTCTATTACCCTTCCACATCTTTCTATATTTTGAAGGGCTAGTGTCCTACAAAAATTCTAACTTATTCTATACTATTTTACCCAAACATTACAAAATTTCCACAAAATTCTCATTCTCATTTGAATGAACTTTTAATCTTTGTGCATGGTTATAAGAATAACTTTGAATCTACCTGATATCAAAACATTTTTTTCATCATTAACTGCTTTTTAATGGAATATCTTGGTTTCTCAAGAATTCCTGAAATAATTATTGACAAAAGATTATTTAGGAAAAATTATGTTTTTTACCTAAGTTGATGTCAAAACTAACTTAAAGATATCTAAATAGAACATGACCTCAAGGAATACACATGGCTAACAAGAACATTATCATGGCAACCAAGACTTAACAGATGGAACAAAAATAACTATCATTGTTTGAAGCCTGTTACATCAAATGTATTTTAAATTGAGTGTGTGTTTTTTTTTATCAGCATATTCAAAAGGAAAAATTATTTGGCAAAGTTCAGACACTAAGAGTTGGTCATATGGTATGGGAGAGAACCAGAGAATTGGGAGAATCAGACAGGGAGAATGATTAAAGAAAGGCAAAGAAATTAATGTTTCATTCTGGAAATATCAGTTTTATGGGAAGTTTATGGGAAAACTGAAGAGAGAGTGGCTAGAAAGGAGACTGTTAGATGCCACAGACTGAAATGTGAAGAGCACACTCAGAAGAGTTGATATGGACATTTAAGCATAATTTTGCATATATACAATATATTACTGCTTCTTATGATGGACAAGTAAAGTGTTGCATATTTTTGGTCCTACAGACAGAATACCAGGAATATATTGATTTAAAAAAACTCAATTGGATAATATATTATATTAAATAAATAACTGTGCAATCTATTTAAAAATTCTAAATAAGAATACATATTCCTATGCAATCACAAAATAAAAATAACATTCAAATTAGAACCAAGTAAATATACATATGGTATGAATGCCCTAGTGCATCACATAATATTAAAAACTAAGATTATATTTGGAATGAATGAAAGAAAGTCTCTGGTAGGAAAAGAAACAATCTTATTCGTATGCTGTGGTTTGAAGTAAAAACTTAAGTAAGCTAAATAATATTAAACAGTTAAGTATAATGGCTGAGGATCTTTACCCATCCCCATTTCCTATCAACTCTGGCCAGTTCCCCATAGTCCACAAGCACCTATCAGCAGCTACACCTATCTGCATGTCCTCTACCCTAACCATAAAACCCTTTAATCAATCACAAGAAGAAATATTTTTATAGAATTTGTAAAAAGTAGAAAGGTAGAGAAAAATATATATTCTCAAATTAGGTGCCAGAGATGGCAGATTTTAGCCTGAAGCCTATATATTGCAAATAAGTAAGACAAAAAAATGAGAGCCCAAAACCATCTATTTTTAATTTACTGCCTAGTTTGAGTGTCTGTAACAGTATGAAATGCTTAGAAAAATTTCATTTAATTCAAAAATGCATTAATGACTTGAATGGGAAAACTCAGATTACCTTTTCTAATTTTAAAATTGCTATGGAGTGAGGGGCTGTCATAAATATCAACTGAAGTGAGGTGAGTCAGAAGTGTTTATGTAGGTGTGGTAAAAACAGACTTGAAAGGAATAAAATATAAAATATGATGAATATGAAATCATTCTATTATTCTTTATAAGTGATTAGGAGCCATAAGAAAAATATCAGTCCTGATACAATTCTTGCCATCAGTTCAATGATGTTCCTGAGTCCACAATGATGAAAAAGAAATAAAATAGAATTTGAATCTGAAAATATCTGTTCATGGCCCAGCTAAATGATTAAAAGCTGCATGTGACAATAGGCTTTCTGACAAATGTTTACCCCTCTTTAAAATAGCAATGCATTTCAATGAACATAAAGACACAGTGATGGAGGCTGAGAACCTTAAAATATATAAAGCAATTGCTATATAAAGAATTTCCCTTAAATATCTCAATTTTGTTTTTAAATGAAGGAGACTGACATCATTGAACTTCTATTAGCAAATGTATTTTTTAGATTATAAATATTGTTCTTCAAAGAAAAATATTTATAATTAAAAAATTTATGTGAACAGACACTTGAGCCAGGTATTCCATCCTTTACATATATTATTTGTGTGTGTGTATATATATAATGTGCATGCAAACATCCTTATCTAGCTATATAAGTTGGTTTAGCAATTATCTCCTACATTTTCATAAACCAAAATATTGTAAATTTTAAAAATATTAACTAAGTTTCATATATATATTTACTCTGTACTCCAAAAGCTATAATGGGCATTACCAAATTAATATTAGAACATATTGAAAAGACTCAGTAGCCATAAAGAGAGAGTGCTTAAATTCTTTAAAAATTTAATAATAAGCAGTAAATTTTTAAAATTATTTTAAAGAAACTTCCATAAATATCATTTTTGTAAACAAATCAATTTTATTGATAAATATTAATAAAGTATACAATCCATCCAGAGTGTATAATCAGTGGTATTTTGTATAATCACATAGATGTGCATTCATCACTTCAGTCATTATTAGAGCATTTTCATTATTTCAATAATAATAAAAAAGAGACAAACAACCAAGAAAATTACTCACCACCTCTCAATCTCTCTGTGCTTCCCCTGCTGTACATAGTTTCTATTTCTGTCTATTCTTACACATTTATTTATTTATTAAGCAGTTTTATTGAGATATATTCAGAAACTATATGATCTATACAAAGTGTGTGATTAATGACTTCTAGTATAATCACAGCGTTCTGCATTCATCACCACAAAAAAAATTTAGATTAATTTCATTGCTCCAAAAAGAAAAACTCCATACCCCTTAGCAATCACCTCCCCTATCCTTCCCCAGCCCTACATAACCACTAATATAATTTCATCTTTATAAATTGATTTATATTTACATTTTATATAAGTGGAATATCATTTTAGTAGAATTAAAAAAAAAATCCAGATATCCAGGACTCAACATTGAAAAAAAATTTTTTGCAAAGGAGGAAAAAAATAATAAAAGCTATCATTTATCGAGCCCTTACTGCAGGAATGGAGTTTTCTGCATATTGTTTTATTTCACCTTTATAGCAACTATCACAGCAAATAAATGCCAGACCAAGATTCAATTTCAGGTAACCCTTTGTGAGCATATACTCTTCCCAATCATATATTACTTCTTTTTATATCATGGCTTTATTCTGCAACCCTCCCTCCCCAACCTAATTGGGAATGAATATGATGAATATGACTTCATTTTTGAGGGATATGGACATTTTTTAAACTGTGAAGAAAAGAGAAAAAGACAATTAACCAAGGAGACTTCTATTAATAGACTATGAAACACATAATGATCTGAAATTCCTTCTAGATTGCATAGCTAGCAAAATAAGCTTAAATAATAATTGAATACATTCCTTATATCAAAATACAAGGCACTGGAGAGTTGAAGGATTCTTAGCTCTATTGATAAATTCTCATGACATTTATGTATATACACTACTTCCTTAGCTCTTAATTTAAAGTGGACTATCTTATTTTTGGGCTTACCTACAAGAGTTAAAGTAACTCTACACTAGGGAAATATTTTAGTGTCTTCATAAGAAACCTAGAGTGATTGAGCATGAAACTGGAAGAGCTACCTTGACCCATTCCATAGCTATGTCTTTACTTCCCTTAGAAAGTCAGAATACCCACCACATTTAAACATGGGGGGGGGAGGATAAAAGAATTACAATTAGACTCCAGACTTGCAGGTGCTGGGCTCTAATTGGCCTAATGTCATGGTATTCAGGGAGAGTTCAGCTGCCACTCAAGTGTAAGAGGGTTTGTTTTATACCCCAGCCATCAAAAAGACCCTGACTATATTCCAATTCTTGGAGAGGGTGGGCCTGATGTCTTATTGTTTGCAGAAAGCAGGACCACAGTCCAGGTGTTTGGAAAGAGTGAGGCTGCCACTGAAGCAGGACCTGAGGACAAAGCATCTATCCACAGATGACTCGGACACTGAAATCTAATGTAGTTTGCCATGCTGGATTTCAAACTTCCAATTCTTCTCCTCTGTAATTGAAATGTCTATCCTGTGCCTTCTCCACACTGTATTTTAGAATCAGGTACCTTTTCAAGGTTTCATAGATCCACAGACTAGAAAGGAATTTTGCCCCAGGATTGACCATGCCCAGAACTGATTTTTTTTCTTTTTAAGATTTATTTCTTAATTAATTTAAAGAAGCTTTAGATTACATAAGTGATACAGAAAAAATATGAGATTCCCACATGTCTCCCTCCCTCCTCCTTTGACACTTTCCCTCATTAGCGTGGTACATTTGTTACAATTGATGAACCTGTTGAAGGATTTCTTTTAGGTTCTTGACTATGCTACATAAGAGTTTAAGGACATGCCAGTTTAGTTGGGCCAGTTGTTTATTAAGGAAATGAGAGAATAGAATAGAAATCAGAGAAAATAACAAATTATGGGTCCCAGCAGAAAAGAAGAAAAAAGGGATGATTTAACTTGTGTGCTTGCTTTTTAAGCCATTAATTATTCCTCCCACTTGCTAATGTTTGGGAGAGGGGTCCCAGTTGTTTGCTGTTTTTATTGATTAATCCACCTGTCAATTCCCTGGGGAGGGGGCCCAATGATAAGTCCCCTTGAGAATATTCGGAGCTTTTCCTGGATCCTGGATGAAATCTCATTCTAAGTAGAGGATTCTCACAGGTCCTTCCAGCCACTTTCTAGTGGAGTATGGGGCCTTTCAGAGGATTTCCAGGTGGGATTCTATGGCCACATGTTTCATGGCTTGTTTTTCTGCCAGGCCTTAGTTTTGTCTTTTCATTCCCTAAACTAGCCTGCCTCAACTCCCCCCTCAGAGGGTTTACACCCTTATTCTTAAAGAGGTGCTGAGGGATGATGTTCATCCTTCTGTAATTACTTCTTGCTGGTTAGGGGCAGTAGGCCCTACCTGACAAGCCATAAAACCCTCTTGCTACTCTATTGCAGTTGGAGGAAGACAAATCTGGCACCATGGGTGGAGCTAGATGAAATCCTCATATGGCTAACAAGGCATTGATTCTGGAAGACATAAACTTAATTAGAATTTTGAAGATATAGGGTCACACTAAAAGGATACTGACCACAAGAGTAGGAAAGTCCAGGTGCCTGCACAGGCAACATCCTCCCAAAGTTGGTGAACTTTATTTTGCAGGTTTTGAATGCTGTTTAGGACTATTTCAGAGTGATTTACATAGAGATAGCATTCCTCCTTTAGGAACAGTCTTGTTCCTTTTTTTTTTTTTTTTTTTTGCTGCTGTTAGTATATTAAGTGCCCTGCCATTTTGCAGCACCACGGTGGCAAGAAAGTCTGTTTGCTGTCTTAGAAGTTCTAAGACACGACTAGTTTTTTCTACGCTGTTAGTTAGCTCTAGGGAGAGATTGTAATAGATAATGAGGTTAGGTATAAATTGCCAATCGCAGTTTTCCATGGTGGTGGTTATGCCTAAGACAGCTAAGAGGTGGATGAGAAGAGGCATTGCCCTTTAGTTATTGTATAGAAAGAAACTACAGAAAATGAAAACAGGCCAGATTTCTTAAGGGGTGCCTGACTTTCCCTCCCCCTAGCAATAGGTGTTTGGGCTGCAGTTAGAGGGAACAGCTGGCTTTGACACAGACACTACTCAGCTTTGTCTCTTGAAGAGATATTTCAGACCGTCCAATTACTGGCACTTGCATGTCCCATAAGGTGCTTGCTGAAGTTCCAGCTGATGAGCTGGCACTTCCTTGGGCAGCTGGCATCACTTGAGATAAGTGCACCCAGCTGGCAATTCCTTTAACTTTAATAGCTGTGGGAGTGATTAAAAGCACAGAATAAGGTTCCTTCCATTTTGGCTGTAATTGAGAGTGAGGCCTGTTTACCTACCAGGTTTTTATCAGAACCTGCCCACAGACCATCTTGAAGGGGCTAAGCTGACATGGGTCCTAGCTACTTCATTTGCTCTTTCTCTTCTAGTGGGAAAATGTTTAGCCCTAGCTGGATGGCATATGGGTCTGCCAGTCCTCCCCAGGGTATGAGAAGGACAGATTCTGGAGACCTGGGTTAAGCATGTCTTTCACGTGGTGTAGGGTGAAGGCTGTGAGAGGTTACCCTCAAGTTAATTTAGTGGTTTGCTCAATTAAGGGGGCTGTTGCCCCCACTGCTCTTAGGCAAGGTGGCCATTTCTGCACTATATTACCCTGAGTTTGGGAGAAATAAGCTAGTGGTTGAGAACTCTAATCCAGATTTTGGACTAACACTCCTAGATTGGCAGGGGACTAGTAGGCTATTCTCTGAGAACTTTTGAACCATGGGCTGGAGGCCTCTAACAGCTTCCTCCTTGAGGGTGTATTACTTTTTATGAGGGTAGGGCTGGTTGCTATTATAAGCAATGGAAACTGGGGAACATGGAGGGCAATTCCAGGTATCCCTGTCTCCCAGACAACAAGATTTACTTTACTATTGATTTCCTGGATAATAGCTGCTGATGATACACCTAATTCCTTATCTAGAACCATGGCTAAACAGAGTTCCACATTCTTCCTTTGAGCGCTGGGCTACAGGCACCTTAGAAGTTTTATTTTTCCCTAATAGTTGGATGCATGCCTCTAGAGTATGAAGTAAATCCTGTCCCAGTAAGGGACAATTAAAAATTGATGGCTTATGATCAGGTTTCCTATTTGGCAGAAGAGTGGCTCAATAAAGGATCTACCATCAACACCCATACTGAGCAGGTTTGGAGAGAGGGAGGTTTGGCATGACAGGTCAGAACTGAATAGGTCACTTCCATATCAATGAAAACTCAATCTCTTTACCTGCCACATCAAAGGTCACCCGGGATTCCTTTAGTTTGATGTTCCATGGAGTTGTCCAAGGAACCCCTTTTAAACCCAGGTCCCCTCAGTCCTCCTGGCAGCCATTGCCATGGGCCATGCTCCACCCCCCCTTTGGGATTTGGTGCACCACCCAATACAAATGGCCTATTTTCCCAGATTGATGGCAGGGACCTGGGGGCTCCATCTAGGGCAGTCTTTCTGCCCGTGGCCAATCTTTCCAAAATTGAGGCAGGATCTCGATGTTTTGGAGCCTAATCCTGGGTGACCCTGAGGTGGCTGGTTGCTGCCTATGGCAACTGCCACAAGGTGAGCCTTTCTCCTGTTTCTCCTCACCTTCTACTCCTGGATGGCCTCGTGGTTGTCAATGACAGAAAAACCTGCTTCTAAAGGAGAAAATCGCTCTAACAGTTGTTGTTGTTTTTTTTAATAGACGAAAATAGAACATTTTAATGCTTAAATTCGCAAATGGCAGATTGACAGTGGGTGGGAACAGAAAAGTTAAGAACATGAGAAATGCCACACTGGGTCAGCCCATTGTTTCCTCTAACAGTTTTTATATTGAGCTAAATCTGTCAGGGAGAAAGGAACATAGACTTTAATGGCTTCTGCTTCTTTGTTCCTTCTTTTATAGGGTAGAAGCCTTTCTTGGGGCCCCTGGTAGGGTATTAAGATGTACTGCGGGGGATTATGGGGGGAGGGTTCGTGGGGATTGGTTCATCCGAATATACATGAAAGATATACAAAATCATTCAAAGGATCGGGAGATGGGGCATGGTCACGATGGGTGGATAATCACACTAAATGAGGGAATCGGAATTCCTATCCTGGAGAGTTCTGCCACAGTCTCCAAGGGAGCAGCAATAGTCCTCTGAGTGTAGGGACAGTGCCTGTCAAAATAGGACGACCCACTGATTTTTTTTTTTTTATTGTTGACTACCCTTGTGAGTCTTTGCTCTTGTAAATGAGACTTAGCCTGCAGTTGTGGGGTGCCTAAGGGTTGCCACCTGAGAGCCTCCTTGTTGCTCAAATGTGGCCTCTCTCTAAGCCAAACTCAGCATATGATTGCATTACCTTCCCCCCAACGTGGGACATGACTCCTGGGGATGAGCCTCCCTGGCAACAAGGGATTAATACCAAGTGCCAACTGGCAGCTTCGCACAGTGGCAGTATCGTAGCCAATGAGGTTTATCCGAGGCACGATTATTGCTAATTGAAAACTTTTCCCAAGTGCCAACTAGCAACACAACTGGAAAAAGACCTTGAATAAAAGGGGGAAATGGTAAAGACAAATGAGTTCAAGTGGCTAAGAGACTTCAAAGAGAGTCAGGAGGTCATCCCAGAGGTAACTCTTACGCACACCTCAGTAGGAGTTCATAGAACATCTAAGTGCCTATCACCCCAATCAGTGGGGTTCCTGAGAGCTCCAGAGACACACTGGTCCTATATAAGGGGGGATAGACCCAGAGACTGATGCCTTATCAGTGGGTTCTATTTTGGAATCTGTGCTCCTGAGAGTGACAGAATTAGACTGAAATAAGTCCTCCCTGCACATGGTTCACCAGTCCCTTCTATTCAAACCTATATGTGATGCTGGAATTTTTAGGTATACTTCCAGAGACTGGAGCCTCCCGCCTACCCATGTGCCAGGTGTGCATGAAATCTAGGTGGAACTGCAACTCCTACCCTGCAGCTCAATGGACTCATCCAAGTCACCTGGTGAGGAGACAATGATGGGAAATGGCCATCCCAGGGAATGGAGAGGGCCTGCATCTGCAGGCAGGATCATCCCACCCACCATATCCATGGGATATAAGCCCTCTCTCACTTGGAGTTGGAGTGGACATCACCATCCCAGTCCCCACAGGATTGGGGGAAGAACTATGGACTAGAGTGGACTTGATGGTATTCAGTTGTTCACATATGGTGATTCTAGCAATGCAAGAAATTATAACAATGAGGTGGAGCCAGTGGCCACTTGACACTTTTGGGGTAGGGAGGGGATGAGCAGTTGAAATACAGTGGCTTCTTTGGGAGTTGGAGGTTGTCCTGAGTACTGTTGTGGCAACGGATGTAGGCCATTTTAAATCAGCACACACCACTCAGAACTGAGTGGGAGAGAGTGTGGTCTACAGTGTGAACTGTGGTCTATGGTTGGTGGCAAGGCTCCAGGATGTGTAAGTTCATCGAGGGTGGTGGGCCACACTATGGGAGATGTTTGTGTGGGATGTGATGGGAGGTGTGGGAGGTGGGCAACATGGGAATCCCAGTGGGTTCCGTGTAATATTTTGGGTAATCTAAGCACCTCTTAAAATATATGTATATATATATATATACAACATTTTTGTAAGCAAATACACATATATGCATATATATTTATATATCATTTTGCAAATGTTTGTATGTATTTTGAGAATTTTGATTTTTACCCATAATAAAAAAATAAAAATAAAAATAAAAAAAATAAAAAAAAGAAAAAAAAAAAAAAGATGTTCTGTTCCCAGTGACTCCTGCTGACCTAGCCGTGGGTACATGAAGTGGGGGTGATTTCATTCCTGAGCATAACACAACCTGCAAGATCCATTTAAACTCATGCCCTGGTATGAGTCATAAAGAGTTGGACATATGGAATCTCTGACTCCTTCCCCTCAGGAGGTCTAACTGCAAAATAGGATCATAATTTGGGATGATGTTAACAGGCCATTTTTGGCTATTTTCAAGGTCTAAGAGAAAAGAAGCACTTTATTAACTGAGCAACTAAAACAATATTAACCAAGCAACTAACACAAACAATTTTATTAGTCAGCAGATCTGGCATTCCAGAGTCTAAGTCTGACTAAAACTTTCACCTTTCCAAACTGAAGCCCCCATAATAGATGTTGACAGCTCAGGGGTCGTGTAAGTTTTGCAAAATGTTTGGAACCACTGCTATGTTCTCAACCTTTTGAGAATTCAGAGTCCTACCACTGGATATACCTGTGGCTGGGAGATACCTGAACCCAGAATCCAGACTAAAGCCCCCAAGCTGGGTTTGTAGGAGACATTGGGAGCAGTTACCTCCTATCTGAAGGCCCCAAAACATGAGATTCTTAGGTCTTTGGAGATTCCTGAACTGGGAATTCAGATCAAAGCCCCCTAGCCTGGGATTTCCTCTCTCTATATCTCTCTTTCTCTCTCTCTCTCTCTCTCTCTCTCTCTCTCTCTCTCTCTCTCTCT
>JAKSZT010054090.1:961358-1002321 GCA_026826555.1 Tolypeutes matacus | reverse complement strand
AAGAAATCAGTAACTACCTTGAAACTAATGAAAACAACAACACAACATATCAAAACCTATGGGATGCAGCGAAAGCAGTCCTGAGAGGGAAGTTCATAGCCATAAATTCATATATTAAAAAAGAAGAAAGAGCTAAAATTGAAGACCTAGCTGCACACTTGGAGGAATTGGAATAACAACAACAAACTAAACCTAAAAGAAATAGAAAACAGGAAATAAACAAGATTAGAGCAGAACTAAATGAAATAGAGAATAAGAAAGCACTGGAAACAATAAACAAAACCAAAAGCTGGTTCTTTGAGAATATCAA
The DNA here is from genome assembly GCA_026826555.1 of Tolypeutes matacus. NCBI lineage: Eukaryota > Metazoa > Chordata > Mammalia > Cingulata > Chlamyphoridae > Tolypeutes > Tolypeutes matacus. Next base: position 1,002,011 of record JAKSZT010054090.1, on the reverse strand, counting down.
CAAAATTGAAAAACCCTTAGCCAGACTAACAAAGAAAAAGAGAGAACAGATGCAAATACATAAAATAAGGAATGAGCAAGGTGATATCACTACTGACCCCACAGAAATAAAGAGTATCATAAGAGGCTACTTTAAAAAATTATATGCCAACAAGAATGACAATTTAGAGGAAATGGACAAGTTTCTAGAAACCCACAAACAACCGACATTGATGAAAGAAGAAATAGATGAACTCAACAGCCCAATTAAAAAGAGATAGACTCAGTCATTAAAAAGCTCCCTACTAAGAAGAGTCCAGGAAAGATGGCTTCACAGCTGAATTCTACCAAACATTCCGGAAAGAGCTAACACCAATTCTACTTAAGCTCTTCAAAAAAATAGAAGTAGAAGGAATATTACCGAACTCATTCTATGATGACAACATTACCCTAATACCAAAACCAAATAAAGATACCACAAGAAAGGAAAATTACAGACCAATTTCTCTAAAGAACCTAGATGCTAAAATCGTTAACAAAATACTTGCTAATCGCATTCAACAACATATCAAAAGGATTATACACCATGACCAAGTGGGTTTCATCCCAGGTATGCAAGGATGGTTCAATATAAGAAAATCAATCAATGTAATACACCACAAAAACAAACTGAAAGAAAAAAACCACATGATCATCTCTATAGATGCAGAAAAAGCATTCGACAAAATACAGCACTCTTTCCTCATAAAAACACTACAAAAGATAGGAATAGATGGAAACTTTCTGAAAATAATAAAGGGTATATATGAAAAACCCAAAGCTAACATCATTTTCAATGGTGAAATCCTAAAAGCCTTCCCTCTGAGATCGGGAACAAGACAAGGATGCCCACTATCACCACTCCTATTTAACATTGTCTTAGAAGTACTTGCACGAGCACTGAGACAAGAAAAGGACATAAAAGGCATCCAGATTGGAAAAGAAGAAGTAAAAATTTCATTATTTGCAGATGACATGATCCTATACATAGAAAGCCCTGAGAAATCGACAACAAGGCTTCTAGAACTTATACAGGAGTTCAGTAATGTTGCAAGGTATAAGATCAACGCACAAAAATCAGTAGTATTTCTGTACAGCAATAACGAGCAAACTGAGGAAATCAGGAAAAAAATATCATTTACAATAGTAAATAAAAGAATCAAATACCTAGGAATAAATTTAACTAAAGATGTATAGGAGTTATATACAGGAAACTACACAACACTGTTAAAGGAAATCAAAGAAGACTTAAATAAATGGAAAAATATTCCCTGTTCATAGATGGGAAGACTAAACATCATCAAGATGTCTATCCTACCCAAACTAATCTACAGATTTAATGCAATCCCAATAAAAGTCAACACTATATTTTTTAAGGAACTGGAAAAACTAACCACAAAATATATTTGGAGAGGCAAGAGGCCCCGAATTGCCAAAGATATATTGAAAAAGGAAAATGAAGTTGGAGGTATCACATTACCTGACTTTAAAACATACTACAAAGCTACAGTGATCAAAACTGAGTGGTATTGGAACAAGGATAGACCTACTGACCAATGGAACCGGATTGAGAGTTCTGATATAGATCCTCGCATATACAGTCATCTGATATTTGACAAGGCCACGGAGCCCACTCAGTTGGGAGAGAGTGGCCTCTTTAACAAGTGGTGCTTGGAGAACTGGATATCCATATCCAAAAGAATGAGAGAAGAATACCATCTCACACCTTATACAAAAATCAACTCAAGATGGATCAAAGATCTAAATATAAGAGCCAAAACCATAAAAACCTTGGAAGATAATGTAGGGAAGCATCTACAGGACCTTGTAATACGAAATGGTTTCATGAACTTCACAGTCAAAGCACGAGCAGCAAGAGAAAAAATTGATAAATGGGATCTCCTCAAAATTAAAAACTTCTGCAACTCTAAGGATGTTATTAAGAAAATAAAAAGGCAACCTACCCAATGGGAAAAAATATTCGGCAACCATATAACAGATAGGAGCCTAATATCCTGCATATATAAAGAAATCCTTCACCTCGAAAATAAAAGGACAAACAACCCATATAAAAAATGGGCAGGTGACCTGAAAAGACACTTCTCCAAGGAAGAAATACAAATGGCTAAAAAGCACATGAAAAAATGCTCAACATCACTTGCTATCAGGGAAATGCAAATCAAAACTACAATGAGATACCATCTTACACCCATCAGAATTGCAGCTATTAAAAAAACAGTAGACATTAAATGTTGGAGAGGATGTGGAAGAATTGGAACTCTCACCCACTGCTGGTGGGACTGCGGTATGGTCCAGCCACTGTGGAGGACAGTTTGGCGGTTCCTCAGAAAACTAGCAATAGATCTTCCGTATGATCCAGCAATTTCACTGCTGGGTATATACCCAGAAGAACTGAAAACAAAAATACAGATATATGCACACCAATGTTCATAGCAGCATTGTTCACCATTGCCAAAAGTTGGAATCAGCCCCGGTGCCCATCAACAGATGAATGGATAAGCAAAATGTGGTACATACATACAATGGAATATTACTCAGATGTAAGAAGGAACAAAGTGCTAACACATGGAATAACGTGGATGAATCTTGAAGACCTTATGTTGAGTGAAGCAAGCCAGGCACTGAAGGATGAACAGTATATGACCTCACTGATCTGAAGTGAGGAAATTGAGCAGTCTCTGAGAACCATTGTCTGAAAGATAGGTTAACAAAGGAGAGTAAGAGAAGAGCAGGTTTTGAGCCATCACCCATATGGACATAATCTATGGTAAAGGGATAGAGTGTGGTTGCATGTTGGGGGATGGGGCAGATGAGTGGTGGTGTTCCTGGGTTTGGTGGTGCAGCACTGGGGGGTGGGTGGATTAGGAAGGGCTGGTTCAAATCCCCAGGGCATGTAACTGTGAATCTTGACATTCCATGGGTTGGGAGAGGGGGGTATCACGGGCCCTGGGAGGCTGGGGAGAAGGGAAAAGTCAAGATCTAATGGGTTGTTTGGTGGTCATGGGGAATGTTTTTCATTACCTTTCAGTTATGGACACAGGACATGGTAAATATCATCAAAATTATTAAACTGTATCATCTAAATTGTAAACTATACTGTAAATCACTGACAATGTTTAGTTGCTATATTTTGCTATCTGCATAACAGTTATAACAATGCTAATAACCAAAAAAAAAAAAGGTGGGGAGTTAATATGGGATGGGAAAGGGGGGTGGTTTGGTATCTGGGAGTCTCCGGCACTCCGTGTGTGACTTTGCTGTGACCTAAAAGTTCTTTGAAAATTAAATGAAAAATTGGGATACAATGGGGATTGAGAGGAGGAAGGTGTCATGGCACACCAGACATCTGATAACACAGTGATAAAGGGAAGGAAAAAAGGGAAAAAAGAAAAGAGAAAGGAAAAAAATGAATATATATATATATATATTTTAAAGGCATTTCCTTTGCTTTTTTGCCCATTTTTTGAATGTCCCAATCCACTAATTATATTTTATTTTGTTTTGTTCTTTGTTTGATTATTTGTTTTTTTTCCTTCTCTCTCTTTTTATTTTCCCCCTGAGTTTCCTTATGTTTGTCTCTTGCATGTAATCTTATCACACTTGTTTCTTTTTCCTAGTAAGTGTATTTGATTATTTTATGGACTAAATGTTCATGGAGGATTTGGATCACAGAAGGGTTACAATGGGTACTGCGGGGGATTGTTGGGGTGTGTGTGGGGGGGTGTTCGTGGGGATTGGTTCATCCGAATATACATGAAAGATATACAAAATCATTCAAAGGATCGGGGGATGGGGCATGGTCACGATGGGTGGATAATCACACTAAATGAGGGAATTGGAATTCCTAGCCTGGAGAGTTCTGCCACAGTCTCCAAGGGAGCAGCAATAGTCCTCTGAGTGTAGGGACAGTGCCTGTCAAAATAGGATGACCCACTGATGTGTTTTTTTTATTGATGACTACCCTTGTGTGTCTTTGCTCTTGTAAAAGAGACTTAGCCTGCAGTTGTGGAGTGCCTAAGGGTTGCCACCTGAGAGCCTCCTTGTTGCTCAAATGTGGCCTCTCTCTAAGCCAAACTCAGCATATGATTGCATTACCTTCCCCCCAACGTGGGACATGACTCCCGGGGGTGAGCCTCCCTGGCAACGAGGGATTAATACCTAGTGCCAACTGGCAACACAATTGGAAAAAGTCCTTGAATAAAAGGGGGAAATGGTAAAGACAAATGAGTTCAAGTGGCTAAGAGACTTCAAAGAGAGTCGGGAGATCATCCCAGAGGTAACTCGTATGCACACCTCAGTAGGAACTCATAGAACATCTAAGTGCCTATCACCCCACTCATTGGGGTTCCTGAGAGCTCCGGAGACACCCTGATCCTATATAAGCGGGGATAGCCCCAGAGACTGATGCCTTATCAGTGGGTTCTCTTTTGGAATCTGTGCTCCTGAGAGTGACAGAATTAGACTCAAATAAGTGCTCCCTGCACATGGTTCACCAGTCCCTTCTATTCAAACCTATATGTGATGCTGGAGTTTTTAGGTATACTTCCAGAGACTGGAGCCTCCCACCTACCTATGTGCCAGGTGTGCATGAAATCTAGGTGGAGCTGCAACTCCTACCCTACAGCTCAATGGACTCATCCAAGTCACCTGGTGAGGAGACAACGATGGGAAATGGCCATCCCAGGGAATGGAGAGGGCCTGCATCTGCAGGCAGGATCATCCCACCCACCATATCCATGGGATATAAGCCCTCTCTCACTTGGAGTTGGAGTGGACATCACCATCCCAGTCCCCTCTGGATTGGGGGAAGAACTATGGACAAGAGTGGACTTGAGGGTATTTTCTTGTTCACATATGGTGATTCTAGCAATGCAAGAAATTATAACAGTGAGGTGGAGCCAGTGGCCACTTGACACTTTTGGGGTAGGGAGGGGATGAGCAGTTGAAATACAGGGGCTTCTTTGGGAGTTGGAGGTTATCCTGAGTACTGTTTTGGCAACGGATGTAGGCCATTTTAAATCAGCACACGCCACTCAGAACTGAGTGGCAAAGAGTGTGGTCTACAGTGTGAACTGTGGTCTATGGTTGGTGGCAAGGCTCCAGGTTGTGTAAGTTCATTGAGGGTGGTGGGCCACACTGTGGGAGATGTTTGTGTGGGATGTGGTGGGGGGTGTGGGAGGTGGGCAACATGGGAATCCCAGTGGGTTCCGTGTAATATTTTGGGTAATCTAAGCACCTCTTAAAATATATGTATATATATATATATATAAAAATAACATTTTTGTAAGCAAATACACATATATGCATATATATTTATATATCATTTTGCAAATGTTTGTATGTATTGTGAGAATTTTGATTTTTACCCATAATAAAAAAATGTTTAAAAAAAAAAAAAACTACAATAAGATATCATCTTACACCCATTAGAATGGCAGCTATTAAAAAAAAAAAAAAAAAAAAAAAAAACAGACTCTAAGTGTTGGAAAGGATGTGAAGGAATGGTAACCATCATCCACTTGTGGTGGAAATGTGGAATGGTCCAGCCACTGTGAAGGACAGTTTGGGTGTTCCTCAAAAATCTAACTATATATCTTCTGTATGATCCAGAGATTCTACTACTGGGTATACACCCAGAAGAATTGAAAGCAAAGACACAAACAGATATATGCACAACAATGTTCATAGCGGCATTATTCACTATTGCCAAAAGTTGGAATCAACCCAAATATCCATCAATTGAAGAATGGATAAACAAAATGTGGTACATACATACAATGGAATATTTCTGAGCTGTAAAAAAGGAATAAAGTGCTAACACACGGGATAACATGAATAAATCTCGAAGACCTTATGTTGAATGAAGCAAGCCTAGCATTGAAGGATGAACAGTACATGAGCTCCCTTATATGAATTTAGGAAATTGAGCAGTCTCTGAGGACTATTTTCTGAAAGATAGGTTTACAAGAAAGAGAAGGGAAAGTTGTGAGCCATCACCCATATAGACATAATCTATGGCAAAGTGATAGAGTGTAGTTGCGTATTGAAGGGATAGGACAGGTGGGTAGTCATATTATTGGGTTTGGTGGTGAAGGTTTGACAGGTGGATAGATTGGGAAGGGTGGGTTAGAATACCCAGGATACTGGGGGGAATGATGGGAGAGGGACCAGGTGAACACTAGGTATTTGTGGGTATGAGGTTGAAAGTACAAAGGTGGGAATGCTCTTATGGCAATATGACAAGGAAGTGTCCCTGGTTTAGGGTGTGTGGTGGCATTCAGGACAGGGCACAGCTAGAGCAGGCTTCTAGGGAGTGTGTGTGTGTTCATCCTGTCATAATGTGTTGTAACAGTGGGTGGAGACCCACACAATGAGCAGGATGGAAATGGACTCCCATCTTTAGGAGGACTGATTTGCTCAGAAATTGACAGGGGAAGTCTCTTGAGAGTAAGGGCAGTTCCTAAGAGGAGAGGACAAACCAATGTGTCAAGACCTCTTGTTGCATGTAACTATGAATCTTGTCATCCAGTGAGTCAAGCCAGGGGGTCATCGTGGGCCCTGGGTGATAAGGAGGGAGGAACAGAATAGATAAAACAAGGGTTATTTAATGGTCAGTTGGAATGTTTTTCATTACCTTACAGTAATTACAGTTACAGATGGAAACAGGACATGGTAAATATTGAAATTTATAAAAAATTTATAAAAGAGTACAATCTAAATTAAAACCAAACTGTAAACCATTGACAATATTTAGTAGCTATGTTTCACTATCTGTATATCAGTTATAACAATGCTACCATCCACATAAAAAAGGTTTTAATATGGGTTGAGGAAAGGAGGAGGAGGTTGGGTATAAGAGAGTCTTTTGTATTCTGTGTGTGACTTTGATGTGACCTAAAACTTCTTTGAAAATTAAGTGAAAAATAGTGAGACTGGGAAGTGAGAGGGGGAAAGTGCCATGGTACAGACTGAACACCAGATATTGCAGTGATAAAAGACAAAATGTCAAAAAAATATTTTTTTATTTCTTTTTCCATTTTTTGAATATTCCAATCTTTTAATTTTATTTTAGTTTTAGTTTTTTGTTGTTGTTGTTGTTTTCATGTATTTTATCTCTTACATTTAAACTCATTATTATTTCATTTTCCTATTAATTGTATTTGGCTATTGCATTGGCTTCATCTTTAAAGAAGCTTTGAATCATAGAAGGAGTCCAACTAGGGCAGGTGAGGATCATTTATGGGGTGTGTCAGGGATAGGGGGTGCATGGGAGGAAGTTCACCTGAATATACATACAAGGTATATAAAATTGTTCAAATGTTCACAGGGCATGGTCACAGTGGGTGGAAAATCACTCAATAAATGAGAAAATACTGAATTCCCATCCTGTAGAGCTCTGCAACATTCTCTAAGGCAGTAGCAACAGTCACTGAAGTACAGAGACAGGGTCTGACAAAGGTGGATGATCCACTAATGGGCTATTGTTATTTATAATTACCTTATGAGACTTTGCTCTTGAAATTGAAACTTAGCCTATTGTTATGGGGTGCCTAAGTGCTGCCCCTTGAGAGCCTCCTTGTTGATCAATTGTGGCCTCTCTCTAAGCTAAACTCAGCATACGAATGCATTACCTTTCTCCCAGCATGGGACATGACTCCCTGGGATGAGCCTCCCTGGCAATGAGGGATTACTACCAAGTGCTAACTGGCAATATGACTGGAAAAAGACCTCAAATAAAAGGGGGGAAAGGTAAAGACAAATGAGTTCATATGGCTAAGAGACTTCAAACTGAGTCAGGAGGTCATCCCAGAGGTAATGCTTATGCAAATCTCAGTAGGATCTCATAGGCTTCCAATGTAGATATCACCCTAATTAGAGAGGATCCTGAGCACTCTGAAGACACCCAGGTCCTATGTCATGGCAGATAGTTTCAGAGTTTGGTGCCTTATCAGTTGGTCCTACTTTGGTATCTATGCTCCTGAGAGTGACAAAGTTAGACTGAAATATGTCTTCCCTGCACATGGTTCACCTGGCCCTTATGTTCAAACCTATATGTGGTGCTGGAGTTTGTAGGTGTGCATCCAAAGACTGGAGTCTTTGGGCTGTCCATATGCCAGCTGAATCTCACTGGAGCTGCAACTCCTAATCTACTGATCAATGGACTCACCCAGGACACATAGCAAAGAGATTATTATGGACAAAGCCATACCAGGGAATGGTGAGAGTCTGCAGCTGCAGGAAGGACAATACCATCCATCTATTCCATGGGATATAAGTGTCCTCTTACTTGGAGGTGGAGTGAACATCACCATCCCAGACCCCTTAGGATTGGAGGAAGAGCTATAGAGTAGAGTAGACTTACTGGTATTCTGTTGTAGACATATTGTGATTCAAGCAATGGAAGAAATCACAACATTAATGTGGAGCCAGTGGCCACTGAATGTTTTGGGGGCAGGGAGAGGGAAAAGCAGTTGTAATACAGGGGCTTTTTGGGGACTTGAGAATTACCCTGAGTGACATTGCAATGTCAGATATAGGCCATTTTATATCATCATATAACTTGCATAACTGTGTGGGAGAAAGTGTGGTCTACAATGTGAACTAAGGTCCATGCTTAATGGCAAAGCCCCAGGATGTGTATATCTATTGCAGGTGATGTGCCACACTAATGAAGGATGCTTATGTGGGAGGTTCTGGGAGGTGTGGGAGGTGGGGCATATGGGAATCCCTATAATATTGGTGTAACCTTTATGTAATCTAAGTATCTTTTTAAAAATTAACAAATTATTATTTTTTAAAAATGTAGGGATTTCATTGGGCCACATCAATAAGGCATTGAGCCCCACCCCTTAGTGAGTGGGGTCTCAAAGATAAAAGATATGGCAAAGGACAGAGTTGGAGAGCATTTTTTTTTAACCAGGAGGTCCCAGGGATCAAACCCAGGTCCTTCCATATGGGAGATGGACACCCAACCGTTTGAGCCACATCTGTCCCCAGAGTTGGAGAGTTTTGATGTTGGAGTTCTGATGCTGAGTTTTAATGCTGAACCCCAGGAAAATAAGCACAGACGAGCTTGGTCGTGAGGAAGGAGAGAAGTCCCCAGGAAAGAGATGAGCTGTTCTGACAATTCACAGCTGGCCTGATGCAGAGAAGCAAAGCCTAAAAAGCCTCATTGAATACAGCTGCCCTTGTGGAGGAAACAGAGGAGCTAAGCCTGGAGAGAAATGGGGGACTGGGAAGAGGAGAACCAAAGAAGCCTGAACCCTGGCAAAAGTGTGCAGCTGCCTTGCTCCAACACATAGCAAAAGACTTTGGTGAGGGAAAGAAACTTATGCTTTCTGGTCCGGTAACTGTAAGCTTCTACCCCAAATAAATACCCTTTATGAAATTAATAATAATATAATAATAATATAAGGGATTCCTATATAACTCACCCTCTCCCCCTTCCATACTTTTCCCCATTGACAACATCTTTCATTAGTGTTATATATTTGTTACAATTGATGAAAACATATTGAAGTATTGCTACTAACCATGGTCTATAGTTTGCATTATGGTTTACACTTCACACCACACAATTTTATAGGTTTTGACAAATGTATAATGGCCTGTATCCATCATTGCAATGTCATGCAGAACAATTCCAGTGTCCAAAAAATGACCTATATTTCACTTATTCTTCCTTCTTCCTCCCCTCAGAGCCTCTGCAGACTACTGCCTTTATATCAATGTTAAAATTTTTTCAATACTAGAATGATAATGTTTACTTTGGCTCATAGTTTGCATTCCCCCCTTATGTTTTTTCATTCCACAATCTTGAGAATTTTGGCATGGTGATGCACACATTACTTCTGATTGAGTGGGGGCCTAGATCCCTTGGGGAAGATGGCCACAACTGTCTTGCATGCAGTTGCAGATACTCTTTTTTGGAAGGTGGGCATTGTCCATCATCATCCTTTTGTTAGTTGTCCTGGGTGAATCTAATGAACTGAAGAGTAGGTGTTGGCTGCCAACTTTGCTGAGACTCAGGGTTCAACTGGCATATGAAGGGCTCAAAGATTTAAGTCTCTGGGACACATATTTAATGGGATTATGGCTAATTATAGGTTCAAATAAAAGGAGCATAAGAACCATGTGTAGGAAAATTATAAGTGAGTCCATTTCCAATCATTGGGCAGGGGTAGGTTATCACATATTCTGAGGTAAGACCCACTGAGAAAGTGCTGAATTCCTGGAGTTATCTGCCTTCCCACTAGTGTCCAGATGTTTCTAGAGCTCTAAGGAGTACCCCTGCTTGAGGCATTGTTTGCTGCAGTGGTCAGTGACATCCTACTAAGATATGCATAAATGTAACCTCTGGAATGACCTCCTGACTCACTTTGAAGTTCTTAGCCATAGAAACTCATTTATATTTAATATACCCCCTTAGGGTCAAGGTCTTTTTCCAAATGCACCACTTGGTTTGTCTTCTTTTATTAGGCAATGACTGTGTTTTCAAGAGACTCTTGCCCCTCTAATTGAGAACTTAGCAGCACTCCCTAATATGGGAGTTTAATATTTTCTTCTTTATTGCTTAGGTGTCCTCTCACTGAGGTAAACCCCTATGAAAAGATGAACACTTTCATATTCCATAGACCCATGCCTCAGGTGCATCCTTTCCCACATATTCCTCAACCCCTGATGCAGAGCACCAATAACCCTCTCCTCCCATATTTACTAAAAGATCGTTCTCACCATTGTAGTTTTAATGACAGACCTACACATCCCCAGAATTCACCTGTTCCTTCCTCCAGCCCTCCTTCAATTCCATGGATAGCCCAACCTAACACTTTCCACTCTGCTCACTCTCACATTCTAGCACTGTCTGAAGGAGTTAAATTATAGGCCATGACAACTGACAGAAAGCAGGCCACCTTGGTATGTATGCGATGGGCGTCTCTAGTCTAAAGACCCTAAGACAAGATCTGGTAGGAACCTGGTGGAGAAGCATTCTATGCTTCAAGGAGTCTATCTAGTACATGTCAGATAATGATTAACAAGATCTGCTACATGCAGGAATGTAAGGAGAACTGAACCATTAACCCTAAAGACTTGCTGACTTTACTAACATGTAGCCCATCATGTATCTATTGCCTTTGCACATGCGCTCACGTATTTTCTTTGTTTTAAAGATAAATAAAAGCCACGATGTTTTATGCAGTGGCATTCTCCTCCCTTTGGATGGAGGGTCCCCTGACCCTGGCTATCTCTTGTTTCTTTCTCATCTTTTTTCATCCATGGCACCATTTTCATGGACCTAGTTCCAGAACATCAACATTTGGCACCTAAACAGGGACCTGAAAACACAACTTTTATTTCAGTCAGTGTGCAGTGGATCAAGGAGCTCCTGATGAGTGGTTAAAAAAAAAAAAAAAAAAAAAGGTAAGTTACTCTCTTGGGATCATCAGAGAAATGGGGAATCAGCAGTGGAACTTTGAAGAGTACTATAGAGTGTTAAAAACTTTATGAAAAAGCACCGGCATAACTATTAAATCTTCAGCTTTTGAGGAAATTTTTTCTCTCATACAGAAACATTGTTATTGGTTTCAGCCACAAGGATGGGATATTTTAAATCTGAAACAATGGAAGTTAGTTATGAAAGCTTTAAAAAGGGCTTATCAAAAGGGAGAGATAATTCCCATACATGTATGGTCTTTGTGTAGTCTTATTTCTGTTGCTCTTAAACCATTAAAATCAGATGAAAATTAAGATATTAAACAGGATACTACTATCGCTGGACTGATAGCAGAACAAACTGATGTTGATTTTAATGAAAATATATATGAAAAAATTCATGAACAGCCAAAAACAGATAAAGTCATGTCTAATAAAAGCGAAGAAAAGAAAAGGGGAGTTTATTCAACTTTTCCAGCGGTCGTTATGCCTTCCACTCCAAAAGATTGCCAAGCCAAAACTAGTGTGAGAGCTCCATCTAGCGGCAATAATAGATCAATATCAACTCGTGTGTGTCCTAAATGCTAGAAAGGGTTACATTGGGCCAATGAATGCCATTCTAGATATCATAAGAATGGCAGTCTCATTAATAAGTCAGGAAACTTATGGGGAAGAGACCAATGGGGAGCTTATTTGAATATTCCTCACATTTCTGATACAGCTAAACATCTTATTACTCTGACCCTTAATCCTCTTCAAACAGAATCTAGTAAGCACTCCAAAAATGTGGTGATGGAGGATTCTTTCCCTGATCAGCTCGATTTACATTTATATGACAATGAATGTTTTGAAAGTGACCATCAAGAGCCTCCTACAGAGGCTTGTGTTGCCATGGCTACCACAAGGGCTCCCCATGGCACTTTTCAAACTATTAATAGCCCTTCAGTTCCAGCTGCAGATGTTGATGTGCCTAAAGAGACTTCCCTTAACCTAACATTTGCCCCAGCATGTAACTCTCAGTCAAGTTCCCTAAAACCCTATTTTGAGCTGTCTTTAGATCTTCCTAAAGCATCTGTGAAAATTCCTTTACCACAGACTGCACTCATGAAAAGCATAGCACAAGCAAGTAAATCGGATGATCCTGAAGCTTTGTAGCTTCTTTCAGGTCACAGAATCTGTTTTAACTGTGGAAAGGCTGGTAATTATCAAAAGGATTATAAAAGCACCACCTGTTCTAAATTCTCAATGGATTAATGTTAATTCCACTCCCACAGCTTTCAGATCCTCAGCAAACTTATGCACGGCCACCTAGAGAAGTGCTGGCCTGGACTTTGCCACTACCAAAAAAATTAATACTTGAGAAACAAAATAAAATCTGTCTAACCAATTTAGGAGCAAAAGGGGCTATTCCAAAATTTTAGTAAGATTAATATTAGAAAGATCTAACATTAGTTGCAGGGGCATCACTATTCTGCCAAAGAGTTAAATAAAATATGGAAAACATTCCAGCAGCAACTTTGTAAACCTCCTACTGCCTACACAATGATATAGCTGTGGGATGATAGAGGCTAATAAAATTAAACCACTGGAAAGGTAAGAAAACTTAGCAATACAGTTTCCAGAAAAATTCTCAAAGCAGTAAAATCAACGACATATGTTTCTATTGATGTGTTGTAACTTGTTTTGTGTTTGTCTGTTCAGTGTCACTGTATATGTTAATATTAAATTGATAAATAAAAATTATTATAAGAGCTCCATTCAAATGGCCAAAATTAAATAAGTGCTTATATCAATAACTAAATATGGGTATTAATTTAAAATAATAAAAATAGTTATAATCAATTTAAATCATTATTCTAACAAGTTTGTTTAATGTTGATGGCAAGTGTATGTTGTCAGAAGTTTGCTTGGAAACAGTTTCCAAAATCATTGTGGTAACTTAAGTATGGAAGGTATATAGAATGTGCTTTTATTATTAAAGAAAAGAAAGTAATTTTATCCTAAGGTAAAATAACTGTTTACTAAAACAAAGTTAAAGTTTTATTCTTTCTCAATTTTTCTCAAGTCATTAATTGGTTTTAGTAAAAGTTTACACAGAGTTTTTCTCCTGGATAATCAGTATGCAAAAAAGAAAGTCTGTTTTATCAAAGTAGCTTCTTATACTTTATTGTTATTGTTTCCTTGAAGAGACAAGTTTTATCACTTTTAAAAGAACATAATGTTTAAACCCTGCTTTCTCAAAAAGTAGCTTTTTATTTCAAACTGTTACAAATGATTTGGTCTGTTACCTAGAAAAAGATAAGATACTAAAAATAGTTAAGTTCATGTGATATATTATAAATTGAATGAAGTATTTAAAACTGTTGTACAATTAAAAGAAATTTTCTAACCTTATGACAATTAAACTTGGATGAATAAAAAATTCATATAAATACTTTAAAATTGTATAAAATTCCTGAAAATTTTGTTTCTGTATAATATTAAAGTATAATGTTATTAATCATAATTTTAATTATTTTAAAATATAACAATAATGTGTGTCACAAAAACTACCTCTCTGCCTAAAAATCAAAAGGCAGAAGCTTTAACTTAAGTTTATCTGATTTACCCCACCTCTGCTAAAAAAAACAAGTCCATAACTACAGAAAGAAAGCAGCCATTAGGGGCTGCAAGGGATAGTGCATAACAGTAAATTATAGCAAATTAAAATAGCACCACTGCAATATGCAGCAGTCCCAAATATTACCAGTTTGTTACAAAAAATTAATCTTCTTAAACAAGTCAAACCAGCCAACATTCCCCTTTCTGTAAAATAGCCAACAATAAATTAAGTTTATATTCAACATTGTGAGCTATAGTTGCAATTCTAATTATAATGTTCACAACAAAACCAATGCAGATATTAAAATTACAAGTTAATGTATTACCCCACAGCCCAAATAGAAAATAATAATTTGTTTTTTACCTATACCTCAAGCTATACAAAATAAAGAAATTAAGGTAATTCTAGTCATGCTACTAAAAATCGTAAATGCATAAAAAATAAAAATTTATTCTTTGGATGTCTGCTGGTTAAAAGTCTTATTATTTTTTGTTGTTATATAATCTACTGTAGTTATGAATTATGTATAACATACTTAAAACTAATCAAAACTTTAATGCACTGCATTGCATACTTAAGTAATTTAATAACTTGTATGTTACACATAAATGTATTTTATTATATGTATATGTAAATCTTAACATTTTTCATATTTCAGGAAAAATATTGGAAACTAAAATAATAAGTATATCAAGGATGTTTAGTAACAAATTAAAAAGAATAAAATACATTTCAAAATGTGTTGTATTCCTCCCTGGAAGTGCTGGTCACTCTCAAGGGGATTGATGCATAAACCTTAAAATATACTGCCCAAGGAGTGTTGTGTTCCTTCCTGGGGTGGCTGGTCCCTTCTTCAGGAATTAGCAAAATACTCACAAGTTGGCATCTATAGTATCAAATTCATTAATCCTAAACACAGTCAACCAAAACTCTAGTATCAGTTGCTAATTCAACACTTCCCAGCTAAAAGCTAAATATTGGTAGGTATATATATAAAACTGCTCTATTTATCTGTCATTCTGTAACTTTGTTCAATATTAAATTAATCTTTTAATTGGTAATGCTATTCATGTTTCTCTCTCTAATTGTCAGTATAAGCTTATTAAACTAACTATACATATTAACATTTATCTTGTATCTATCCAGGACTCTAGCCAATAGTAAGCCAAGTATATCAATGTCTCCCCTGTTTTGGTAAGCATGTGAATGTATGTATACATATTATAAGAGATTGGACTATAGCAATTAAATCCCTGTTTATAAACAATCCTTCATTTATTTTATATTCTTTCATATTAACAAAAATACATTAACTAAATCTCAATAAAAGGTCCTGCCACAAGAAATGTTCAATACACCCACCATATGTCCATATTCTGTCTTTAAGTCTTTACGCCTTACTCGTTCTGCCTTCCCACAAGCATGTATTTACCCTCATTGCAGCCCCCTCAAAAACACTTTTAACACAACTCTATAAACATCTCCAACATTCTCTTACCCAAAAATAACCCCAAGGGTCAAGCTATTGTTGAAAAAACAATCATTTATTAAAATTAATGTTGAAAAAAAAAAGGGGAGATGGAGGAGAATCTGCTAAAGACAAACTATCTAAAGCATTGCTTACCTTAAATTTTCTTAATAGACTACAAATTTCTAATACCACAGCAGCAGAAAGGCAATGGGAGGTTAATAAAAAGAATGAAAATGAAAAATGCAGACAACTGATATATTGGAAAAATGAAACAACCAATAAATGGGAAAAAGGAGAGGTAAAAATTGGGGGCTGAGGATTTTCTCTTATCATTACAGAAACAGGAGAACAGCAGTGGATCCTCTCAAGAAGAATCCAGCCTAGAGTTGAAGATGCCACCAAAACTTAAACTATGGGCATGGTGGTTTCACGTTGGATTAATTATAGGTAAAGTATTAGGTCAAGGTAAGATACTATATCATAATTACACTTATTTTGCATATATTACCAACCCACCTCTTTTAGAGCTGTTAACTTGGACCAATGAGTCTTACCCAATTTATGTTAATCAATCTCACCATTTTCTGGGACCTATAGACTTACAGCTACCCTTAAAGCCAAAAGAAGAGGGAAATTTATAGAAAATTTAACTTTACCTTTTATAGGCTGCCTTCTTTGTATTGGACATGGTTCCGCATGCATGCAACCTCAAAATCGCAGTGTAGTTTGAACAGAGAAAAATCAAACTCAAATTAATATTCTTATTTTCCCTTCTTTACCCTATAAATCAGAAAATATGGTAAATCTTACATGTCCCTCTCAAAACAGATTACTAAATGATAAATGGCATGTATACCATGGTTATACAGAGCTTGTGTTGTTTAATGATTCCTATGGAATTGTAAAGGATTGGGGCCTTATAGGAATGCTGAAGCCTATTAAAAACACAACCATATCTTGGTTCATTAACAATTCAACCATAACCACTAATGGCAGTAATCCTTATTTCTGGAATTTTGGTAATATGGCATTCACTAATAGCTCAATAAATTTTAAAAAACAAGGAAGATTTATCCCACAACCATGGGACAATAAACTTAACAAAACTCAAAATTATTTGTGGAAATTATTTTTGGGAACTGCCCAATTTTCGAATGGCAAGGCCATAAAACTAATATTACCAGTTTAAAAAGAAACTCAATTTCTTACAGTATGTGTACAAGATCTTATAGTTTTTATCATTAAAAAAGTAACTTTTGGTGAAAGGAATGTTAGCTGCTCCAATTGCTCTTTATTTACATGTCTTAAGAATTCATATTTGCAGGAACATCAAACTCTTTTTATAGCAAGAAGAAGAAAAGGACTATGGTTACCAGTTTGGATGACCAGACATTGGCAGCTGTCTCCAGAATCCCAGTTGCTGTGGCACTTCCTTGTCCATTATTTAAAAGGAACTAAAAGACTGATTGGCCTTTTTTTTTTTTATTGTATAATATATTGTTTTATTAAAAAAAATTTACGTGTATCCATTACATTTAATTGAGAAATGTATATATTTATTCATCTGTGTTTACTTTTTAGTTTTTAATTATTTATGTTTTCAATTATTAAATGGACAATATAAAGTTAAAAAAAAAAAAGTGGGGGAGAATCCCACATACCCACCCTCCCTTTCCCACACTTTTCCCCATTAACAACATCTTTCATTAGTCTGGTAGTTTTTTTTTTTTAAAGAAACTTTAGATTACATAACTGTCACATAGAAAATATAGGGGATTCCCATATGCCCCAGTTCCTCCTCCTCCCACACTTTCCCACATTAACAATTTCTTTCATCTGGTACTTTTGTTACAATTGGTGAACACATATTGAAGCATTGCTACTAACCATGGTCTACAGTTTACATTATGGTTTACACTTTTCACCGTGAAATTTTATAGGTTTTGCCGAAATGTATAATGGCTTGAATCTATCATTGCACAATCAGGCATAACAATTCCAATGCCCCCCAAAATGCCCCATTTTATACTTTCTTCCCTCTCCCTCCCTTCAGAACATCTGGAGACCACTGACTTTATATCAATGATACTAGTTATTTCATTGCAAGAATAATAATAAGTCTACTTTATTCCATAGTTGCATTCCCCCCTTACATTTGTTCATTCCTCAATCTTGAGAACTGGGGGGTGCATAAAAGATAACAGGTCTTATGGTGTTGAAAGGCACAATGCAAAAGTGTTTTTTATTATTTTTTACATTTTTTATTATTTTTATTTATTAATATTTTGGGTTTGTTTGGGGGGAGGTTTCGTATCTCAGAAGGGCTGATTGGACTTTTAATAGCAGGAACTTTGGGACTGATTGGCATCATAACCACTGCAGCCATCACTGACACAGCCCTGCATCAAGGAATCCAGACTCAACAATACATTAAGGACTGGCATACAAATGCAAGTGAGATGTGGCATAGCCAGTCTCACATTGATATGGAACTGAATAATTGTATGAATGATCTTGAAACAACTATTATACACTTGGGTAATCAAATATATAATTTAAGCTTGTTAAGAGCTCTTAAATGTGATTGGAATGAAAGTTCTTTTTGTATTACTCCTTTGGCTTATAATAATAATGAGCAAGATAGGGAAGAAGTAAAAAAATCATTTGATTGGATATAAGCATAATATTTCTTTAGATATTTTAGAATTACAAAAGAAAGTATTGAGCATGTCTCAAAATGAATTGAAAGAAATCCCTTGTGCAGAATTTTGAAATGAATTGTCTGAAAATTTAAATACTATCAATCTGTTTCACTGGTGGAAACAAAAAACAGTTCAAATATCATTTTGGATTGGATTAGGAATTATTTTTTTATGCAGTTTAATTGTTTGTATTTTCAAGGGTAGATTAATAACATATATTCTCAGAAAAACTTAAAAATTAGATCAGATAAATGTATTTATGTTAAGAAACTTAGCCATGAAAAACTAATTTTACATTATTTGTGGTAGAAAGTAGTATACTAATAACTCCTTAATTTTACTAGTAATTATATACATAAATGCATACACATAAGGAACCTGAAGAAGTATAAAATATAAATGAAATTACCTTCCGTGGAAGCACTCAAAACCTTGACAGGTAGCCAATGATGGATAAGATTCTCAGAGGAGGACAACCTAAGACAGGCACAATCACAAGACCTATGTAAGAAGACAAGTGTGACAAGAGGTCACCTTGTATCATCTTATATAATGGTTCCTATAGTCTACACTGAAAAAATTGATTAATAAAAAAGGAGGAAATGAAGGAGTTCAATTAAAGGCCATGACAACTGACAGAAAGCAGGCCACCTTGGTATGTATGAGACAGGCATCTCTAGTCCAAAGACACTAAGATAAGATCTGGTAGGAGCCTGGTGGAGAAGCATTCTATGCTTCAAGGAGTCTATCTAGTATATGTCAGGTAATGATTAACAAGGTCTGTTCCATGTAGGAATGTAAAGAGAACTGAACCACTAACCCTAAAGACTTGCTGACTTTAGTAACATGTATCTATTCCCTTTGCACATGCACACACATATTTTCTTTGTTCTAAAGCAAAATAAAAGCCACAACGTTTTATGCAGTGGCACTCTCCTCCCTTTGGATGGAGGGTCCCCTGACCCTGGCTATCTCTTGTTTCTTTCTCATCTTTTTTCATCCATGGCACCATTTTCACAGACCTAGTTCTTGAACATCTACACTGTCCCCCCCACTTACAATCCTGCACCACTATCACCACTGAATAAACCTGCCAAGATAAAATGATGACTAGAGGGCAACAAAAAATTACAAACCACCCTAAGAAACAGGAAGACATGGACCAGTCCAATGAACAAACTAAAAACCAAGAAGAGATGCAGAACATTGAAAAATTAATGAAAGCTTTCCAAAAAAATATCATGGGCCAACTTAATGAAGTGAAGGAAGAGATTAAAGATATAAAGAAGACACTGGGAGAACATACTGAAGAAATTGTAAACATATGCAAAAAGATAATGGATATGATGGTGATCAATAGCACAATCCAAGAAATCAAAAAGATGTGGAATTCACAAAACAGCAGATTTGAGAAGGCAGAAGAAAGAATTAGTGATGTGGAAGGCAATATATCTGAAATCAAACAGATAATAAAACATATAGACAAAAAGATAGAAAAAATCAAGCAGGGACTCAGGGATTTAACCAAACACAAAATGCACAAACATACGCATTATGGGCATCCCAGAAGGAGAAGAGAAGGGAAAGGGAACAGAAGGAGTGTTGAAGGAAATAATGGCTGAAAATTTCCCAACTCTATTGAGAGAGATGGATGTGCAGATCCAGGAAGCACAGTGCACCCCAAATAGTATAAATCCCAAAAGGCCAACTCCAAGACATATACTTGTCAAAATGTCCAATGCTCAAGACAAAGAGAAAACACTCAAGGCAGCAAGAGAAAAGAGAATCATCAGATACAAGGGAGGCACAATAAGATTAAGTGCTGATTTCTCAGCTGAAACCATGGAGGCAAGAACACAGTGGTACGACATATTCAAAATACTAAAAGAAAAAACTACCAGCCACAAATTCTCTATCCAGCAAAACTGGCATTCAAAAATGATGGAGAGTTCAAAATATTCACAGATAAACAGAAATTAAGAGAGTATGTCAATAAGAAACCTGCACTTCAAGAAATATTAAGGAAGTCTTACAAGTAAAAAGGAGAAAACAAGGGAGAGAGATTTGGAGGAGATTTAAAAACAACTAAAAAGACAAAATAGAAACAAAACAACATATGACATACATTATCCCTAGAAAATATGGCTGAACTAAGAAATCCATTGTGAGTAATAAAACTGAATGTTAATAGATAATTTCACCAGTAAAGAGACAAAGATTGGCAGAATGGATAAGGAAATATGATCCATCTATATGTTGACTACAAGAAACCCACCTTCGACAGAGGGATTCAAGGAGGCTGAAAGTGAATGGCTTGAAAACAATTTTGCAAGCTAACAATAGCCAAAAAAGGGCAGGAGGAGCTATTCTAATGTCAGACAAAATAGACTTTAAATGTAAAACTTTTGTAAGAGAAAAAGATGTACACTATATATTAGTAAAAGGGGAAATCTCTCAAGAAAAAAGAACATTCATAAACATTTATTAATTTGGGTGCCTCAAAATACATGATGCAAACTCTGGAAAAATTAAGTGGAGAAACAAATGCCTTTACAATTATAGTGAGGGACTTTAACACACCATTATCATCATTAGACAGAACATCTATATGGAGAAGCAATAAAGAAACAAAAGCTCTGAACAATACATTAGAGGGCCTGGACTTAATGGACATATACAGAACACTACACCCAAATACAGCAGGATTTCCTTTCTTCTCAAGTGCACATGGATCATACTCCAAGATAGACCACAAGCAAGGCCACAGGACAACACTCAATGAATTCAGAAAGATTGAGATTATACAAAGTAATTTCTCGGACCACAAAGGAATGAAATTCGAAATCACTATGGGCCAGAGAAACAGGTTCAGATAAACAGAAATTAAAAAAAGAAGTGGAAGTTAAACTACCCACTCTTAGACAAACAGTGGGTCAAGGTGGAAATCTCAAAGGAAATCAGTAACTACCTTGAAACTAATGAAAACAACAACATAACATATCAAAACCTATGGGATGCAGCCAAAGCTGTCTTGAGAGGGAGTTTATAGCCATAAATAATTACATTAAAAAGAAGAAAGAGCTAAAATTGAAGACCTAACTGCACACTTGCAGGAATTGGAAAAACAACAACAAACTAAACCTAAAGGAAGTAGAAAGAAGGAAATAACCAAGATTAGAGCAGAACTAAATGAAATAGAGAATAAGAAAGCACTAGAAAAAATAAACAAAAGCAGAAGTTGGTTCTTCGAGAAGAACAATAAAATTGACAAACCCTTAGCCAGACTAACAAAGAAAAAGAGAGAACAGATGCAAATACACAAAACAAGGAATAAGCAAGTGGATATCACTACTGGCCTCACAGTAATAAAGAGTATCATAAGAGGATACTTTGAAAAATTATATGCCAACAAAAATGATAATTTAGAGGAAATGGACAAGTTTCTAGAAACTCACAAACTACTTTGATAAAAGAAGAAATTGATGAATTCAACAGTCCAATTACAAGTAAAGAAATAGACTGAGTCATCAAAAACCTTTCAACTAAGAAGAGCCCAGGAACAGATGTCTTCACAGCTGAATTCTACCAAACATTCCAGAAAGAGCTAACACTAATTCTGCTTAAGCTCTTCCAAAAAGTAGAAGTAAAAGGAATATTGCCTAACTCATTCTACAATGCCAAATTTGCCTGGATACCAAAACCAAAGATACCATAAGAAAGGTAAATTACAGACCAATATCTCTAATGATCCTAGATGCTAAAATCCTCAACAAAATACTTGCTAATCGCATTCAACAGCATATCAAAAGGATTATACACCATGACCAAGTGGATTTCACCCAGGTATGCAAGGATAGATTAATATAAGAAAATCAATCAATGTAATACACCATATAAACAGATTAAAGGAAAAAATCATATGATCATCTCTATAGATGCAGAAAAAGCATTCAACAAAATACAACACTGTTTCCTGATTTAAAAAAACAGCAAAAGATAGGAATAGAAGGAAACTTTCTGAATATGATAAAGGGTATATATAAAAAACCCAAAGCTAACATCATCTTCAATGGTGAAATCCTAAAAGCCTTCCCTCAGAGATCGGGAAAAAGACAAGGAAGCCCACTATCAACAATCTGATTTAACATTGTCTTAGAAGTACATGCTCAAGCACTGAGGGAAGAAAAGGACATAAAAGGCATCCAAATTGGAAAAGAAGAAGTAAAAATTTCATTATTTGCAGATGACTTGATCCTATACATAGAAAGCCCTGAGAAAACTACAACAATGCTTCTAGAACTTATAAAGGAGTTCAGTAATGTCACAGGTTATAAGATCAATGCTCAAAAATCAGTAGCATTTCTGTACACCAATAATGAGCAATCTGAGGACTAAATTTATAAAAATAACATTTACAATAGTAACTAGAAGAATCAAATACCTAGGAATACATTTAACTAAAGATGTAAAGGACTTATATAAAGAAAACTACACAACACTGTTAAAGAGGACTTAAATAAATGGAAAAAAATTCCCTGTTCATGGATAGGAAGATTAAACATCATCAAGATCTATCCTTTCCAAACTAATCTATAGATTTAATGCAATCCCAATAAAAATCAACACTGTATTTTTTAAGGTTCTGGAAAAACTATCTACAAAATATATTTGGAAATGTAAGAGGCCCTGAATTTCCAAAAACAATGAAAAAGAAAAATGAAGTTGGAGGTATCACATTACCTGACTTTAAAACATAGTACAAAGCTACAGTGATCAAAAGTGCATGGTATTGGCACAAAGATAGATTTACAGAGCAGTGGAACTGAATTGAGAGTTCTTATGTAGATCCTCGCATATACAGTCATCTGATATTAGACAAGGCCACCAAGCCCACTCAGTTGGGAGAGAATGGCCTCTTTATCAAGTGGTACTTGGAGAACTGGATATCCATATCCAAAGAATGAGAGAGGAATACCATCTCACACCTTATACAAAAATCAACTCAAGATGGATCAAAGATCTAAATATAAGCCAAAACCATAAAGACCTTGGAAGATAATGTAGGGAAGCATCTACAGGACGTTGTAATAGGAAATGGTTTCATGAACTTCACAGCTAAAGCACAAGTAGCAAGAGAAAAAGTACATAAATAGTATCTCTTCAAAATTAAAAACTTCTGCACCTCAAAGGATGTTATTAAGAAAATAAAAAGGCAGCCTACCCAATGGGAGAATATATTTGGCAACCATATATCTGATAGGAGCCTAATATCCTGCATATATAAAGAAATCCTACACCTTGAAAATAAAAAGACAAACAACCCTTTTGAAAAATGGGCAAGTGACCTGAAAAGACACTTCTCCAAGGAAGAAATACAGATGGCTAAAAAGCATATGACAAAATGCTTTAGGGAAGTGCAAATCAAAGTGCAAATCAAAAGTACAATGAGATACCATGTTACACCCATCAGAATGGCAGCTATCAAAAAACAACAGAATGTAAGTGTTAGAAAGGATGTGGAGGAATAGGAACCCTTATCCACTACTGGTGGGATTGTGGAATGGTCCAGCCACTGTGGAGGACTCTTTGGTGGTTCCTCAGAAAACCAACAATAGATCTTCTGTATGATCCAGTGATTCCACTGCTGGGTATATACCCAGAAGAATTGAAAGCAAAGACACGAACAGATATATGCACACCAATGTTCAAAGCAGCCTTGTTCACAATTGCCAAAAGCTGGAATCAGCCCTGGTGCCTATCAGCAGATGAATGGATAAACAAAATGTGGTACATACATACAATGGAATATTACTCAGCTGTAAGAAGGAATAAAGTGCTTAAACATGGAAAAACATGGATGAATCTTGAAGACCTTATGTTGCGTGAAGCACCCAGGCATTGATGGACGAATAGTGTATGAACTCACTGATTTGAATTGTGGAAAGTGAACAGGCTCTGAGAGCCATTGTCTGAAAGATAGGTTAACAAGGGAGAGAAAGAGAAGAGTAGGTTGTGAGCCATCACCCATATGGACATTTCTATGGTGAAGTGATAGAGTATATTGCATATTGAAGGGTAGGACAGGTGGGTAGTGATATTACTGGGTTTGGTGGTGCAGGGTTGACAGGTGGGTAGATTGGGAAGGGCAGGTTAGAATACCCAGGGCATGTAACTATGAGTCTTTTCATCCAATGAGTCAAGATACGGGGTGTCATGTGCCCCAGAGGGAAGGGGAGGAAAGAACAGAAAAGATCAAGCAAGGTGTATTTAGTGGTCATGAGAAATTTTTTCATTACCTTACAGTAACGGACACAGGACATGGTAAATATCATAAAAAATTATTAAACTGTACCATCTAAACTGTAAACTATACTGTAAAACATTGACAATATTTAGTAGCTATGTTTCACTATCTGTATAACAGCTATAACAATGCTACCATACACACACACACAAAAAAAGGTTTTAAAATGGGGTGAGGAAAGGGAAAAGAGGTTTGGTATATGAGAGTCTCTAGTATTCTGTGTGTGACTTTGCTGTGACCTAAAACTTTTTTGAAAATTTGGGAGACACTGGGGAATGAGAGGGGGAAGGTGCCACAGTACAGACTGGACACCTGGTAATGCAGTAATAAAATGGAAAAAAAAAATTTTTTTTTAATTTTTTGGTTTTTTTCCCATTTTTTGAATGTCCCAGTCAGTTAATTATATTTTATTTTTAGTTTTTTTTCTGAGTTTCCATGTATTTTGTATCTTATATTTAAGCATATCATATTTATTTCCTTTTCCTATTAATTGTATTTGGCTATAATATGGGCTTCATCTTCAAGGAAGGTATAGATCACAGAAGGGTTACAATGAGGGCAGTATAGGGCCATTGGTGGGATGTGTCTCTGATAGGGGTTTCATGGGAAGAAGTTCATCTGAATATGCATGAAAGATATATAAAAATGTTCAAATGATCAAGGGGTGGGGCATGGTCACAGTGGGTAGACAATCACTCAATAAATGAGGGAATACTGAATTCCCAGCCTGGAGAATTCTGCCACATTCTCCAAGAGAGTAGCAATAGTCCACTGAGTGAAGGGGCAGTGTCTGGCAAAGGAGGATGGTCCACTAATGGTTTCTTGTTATTGATGACTAGTCTTACGAGTCTTTGCTCTTATAATTGAAACTTAGCCTACTGTTATGGGGTGCCTAAGGGTTGCCACCTGAGAGCCTCCTTGTTGCTCAAATGTAGCCTCTCTCTAAGCCAAACTCAGCATATGAATGAATTACCTTCCCGCCAGCATGGGACATAACCCCAGGGAATGAGCCTCCCTGGCAACAAGGGATTAATACCAAGTGCCTACTGATAATATGACTGGAAAAATGGCCTTGAATAAAAGGGGGAAAAGGTAAAGATAAATGAGTTCATGTGGCTAAGACTTCAAAGAGAGTCAGGAGGTCATCCCAGAGTTAACACTTACGCACACCTCGGTAGGATATCATAGAACACCAAAGTGGATATCACCCCACACAGAGGAGCTCCTGAGGGTTCTGGAGACAATCAGTTCCTATATGGGGGTGGATAGCTCCAGAGATTGATGCCTTATCAGTGGGCTCTACTTTGGAATCTGTGCTCCTGAGAGTGACAGAGTTGGGCTCAAATAAGTCCTCCCTGCATAGTCCATCAGTCTCTTCTATTCAAACCTATATGTGATGCTGGTGTTTGTAGGTGTACTTCCAGAGACTGGAGCCTTTGACCTGTCCATGGGCCAGCTGTGCATGGAATCTCGGTGAAGCTGCAACTCCTACAGTACAGTCAATGGACTCACCCAAATCACCTGGTGAGGAGACAATGATGGACAATGGAGCGAGTCTGCAGCTGCAGGCAGGACAATCCCATCCATCATATCCATGGGATATTAGCCCTCTCTCACTTGGAGGTGGAGTGGACATCACCATCCCAAACTCCTCTGGATTGGGGGAAAAGCTATGGACTAGAGTGGACTTAATGATATTCTGTTGTAGACATATTGTGATACAAGCAATGGAAGAAATTACATGAGTGAGGTGGAGCCAGTGGCCACTGGACACTTTCAGGGCAGGGAAGGAAAAAGCAGATTTAATACAGGGGCTTTTTCAGGACTTGGGAATTATCCTGAGTGACATTACAACAACAGTTACAGGCCATTTTATATCAGCATATACCATGCAGAACTGTGTGGGAGAGAGTGTGGTCTACAATGTGAACTATGGTCCATGTTAATGGCAAAGCCCCAGGATGTGTATGTCCATTGCAGGTGATGAGCCACACTAATGAAAGATGTTTATGTGGGATGTTATGGGAGGTGTGGGAGATGGGGAACGTGGGAATCCCTGTAATTTTTGTATAACATTTATGTAATCTAAGCATTTTAAAAATATATATTTTTTAAAAGTACCACACAAATACAAAGTATCAACAGTAGCACAGTATATGTAAACATTGTCCTTTTCCATGAATTATCTGTAATCCTGTGATGTTTCTAATGTAAAAATAATATTTCAAAATGTTATACTTACAGAAAAATTAAACTGCTTTTAAAAAAATTTTTAACTTAGTTTACTTACTAAAACCTGCAGAAAGAAGGCTGCAGGGTAATTGATTGATGAACATTAGCCATCTGATAAGCCCCACAGGGGCCTAAGAAGGAACACTGATCTTCTTTAGCTTTTGTTTGACTGCTGGCTGTTGTGTTTGTTTACTTTTTTTGGTTTCTTGTTTTTCCTTCTTCTTTCCTCCCCCCTCCCCCCCTTTTTAAATTAGATACTGTTGGCTTCTTATTTCTTTGCTGTGCTTCCTCTTCCTCGATTTCCAATTTTCTGGATATATTGATTTTGTCAACAAAAGCTATCTCTTTTCCTTTCTTCATCATTGTATCTTCTGCTTTCTGTTGTTCTTACTTTCTACCTTTCATTATTTAATCCTCAATATTTCTGGTATTTATTTCTATCTTGTCTATTCTGTTTATTAAAATAAATTTTTTTTCTTTTCTTTTCTCTATCTCTTTCTCCTCATCACTCTGGCCTTTCTAATCATTCTATAGATTTTTATCAATTCGGATTCCCATTTCATTGTAGATACTCCACATTTTTATTCCTCTTACTCTATACTGCTTACATGAGGTAAATATTCATTTTATTAAGTCTTTTATGGTCTGTCTTCTTAATTTTTACTAATCTTATTACTATTATCCTTTTTCTTTACTTATCTCTTCCACTTTCCCTGACCCTAATCTTTTTCCTCAAGGGCACATAGAAAACAGTAAAGAAAAAGAAGAAAAAGTGTTAAAGAGAAAACTGAACACACACTCAGAAACAGCAGCTAAATAAAACTCTAGAGTAGAGAGAGAAGCTAATCAACTGAATAACCCCATCAAGATAAAAAGAGGACCAGAGAGCAACAAAAAATTTACAAACCATACTAAGAAACAGGAAGATATGGCCCAGTCAAATGAACAAACTGAAAACCAGGAAGAGATGTAGAACATCAAACAACTAATCAAAGCTGCCCAAACAAATATCATGGACCAACTTAATGAAGTGAAGGAAAAGATTAAGGATATTAATAAGATACAGGGAGAACGTAATGAATTTGTAAACATACATAAAAAGATAATGGATATAATGGTGATGAATGGCACAATCCAAGAAATCAAAAAGACACTGGAAGTACAAAAAAACAGATTTGAACAGGCAGAGGAAAGAATAAGTGACATCGAAGACTGTACACATGAAGTCAAACATATAGTAGAACAAATAAATAAAAAGATAGAAAAACCCAGCACGGACTTAGGGATTTGAATGACAATACAAAATGCACATATATATGCATTATAGATCCCAGAGGGAGAAGAGAAGGGAAAGGGGACAGAAGGAGTGTTGGAGGAATAATGACAGAAAACTTCCAACCCTATTGAGGGAGATGGACATACATGTCAAGGTAGCACAGTGCAACCCAAACAGTATAAATCTCAACAGGCCTATTCCAAGATATATACATGTCAAACAGTCCAATGCTCAAGCCAAAGAGAAAATACTGAAGGCAGCAAGAGAGAAAAAAACCATCATACAAAGGAAGCTCAATAAGATTAAGTGCTGATTTCTCTTCTGAAATGATTGAGGAAGGAAGGCAGTGGTATGCCATAGTCAAGGTACTAAAAGAAAAAAACTTAAAACCAAGATTTCTCTTTTCAGTAAAGCTGGCATTCAAAAATGATGGAGGGTAAACAGAAATTAAGACAGTATGCCAATAAGAAACCTGTCATTCAAGAAATACTAAAGGGTGTTCTGCAGGTTGAAAGGAAAAAAACAGGAGAGAGAAAGTTGGAGGAGAGTGTAAGAACAACTAAAAAGACAAAAAGAGAAAGGAAAACAACATATGACAACATAAACCAGAAGAAAATATGTCTAACATAAGTAATTCCTTGAGAGTAATAGTACTGAATGTTAATGGATTAAACTCACCAGTCAAGAGACACAGACTGGCAGAATGGATAAGGAATTATGACCCATCGATATTCTGTCTACAAGAAACCCACCTTAGACCCAGGGATTCAAGGAGGCTGAAGGTGAATGGTTGGAAAACAATTTTACAAGCAAACAATAACCAAAAAAGGGTGGGAGTAGTTATAATAATATCAGACAAAATAGACGTTAAATGCAAAATTAATGTAAGAGACAAAGACGGACACTATATATTAATAAAAGAGGTAATCTTTCAAGAAGAAAGATCAATCATAAACATTTATGCACCTAACCAGGGCACCTCAAAATACATGAGGCAAACACTGGAAAAAATAAGTGTAGAAATAGATGTCTCTACAATTATAGTGGGGGACTTTAATAAACCATTGTCACCATTAGACTGAACATCTCAACAGAGAATCAATAAAGAAACAAAGACTCTGAATAATACATTAGAGGATCTGGACCTAATGGACATACACAGAATACCACACCCAAATACAGTGGGATATACATTCTTCACATGGATCCTTCTCCAAGATAGACCAAATGCTACGCGACAGAAAAATTCTCAATGAACTCAGAAAGATTGAAATTATACAAAGTAATTTATCTGAGCACAATGGAATGAATCTGGAAATCAGTAAAGGCCACTGAACCAGATTAGGCACAAAGATATGGAAGTTAAACCAACACATTCTTAGAAAAACAGTGGATCAAGGAGGAAATTTCAAAAGAAATCAGTAACTACCTTGAAATGAAAGAAAATTACAACACAACATATCAAAATTTATGTTATGCAACAAAAGTTGGACTGGGATGGAAATCCATAGCCATAAATGCACACATAAAAAAAAAAAAAAACAGAAAGGGCTGAAATCAAAGACCTAACTGCACACCTGGAGGAATTAGAAAAAGAAAAACCAACCAACCTGAAAGGAAGTAGAAAGAAGAAAATAAAGATTAGAGAAGAACTAAATGAAAAAGAAAATTAGAAAGCACTAGAAAAAATAAACAAATCCAAAGGCTGGTTCTTTGAAAATATCAATAAATTTGACAAACTCTTAT
Source organism: Tolypeutes matacus (assembly GCA_026826555.1). NCBI lineage: Eukaryota > Metazoa > Chordata > Mammalia > Cingulata > Chlamyphoridae > Tolypeutes > Tolypeutes matacus. The sequence continues at coordinate 972,207 of JAKSZT010054090.1, read as the reverse complement.
CTACACTAATAAAGAAAAAAAGAGAGAAGATGCAAATACAAAAATAAGAAATGAGGAAGGCAATGTTAACACCAATCCCATAGAAATAAAGACAATCATAAGCGGATACTTTGAAAAATTATATGCCAACAACAAGAATAATTTAGAGGAAATGGACAAATTCCAAGAATCACACAAGCAGCCAACATTGATGAAAGAAGAAATTGATGAACTCAACAGACCAGTCACAAATAAAGAGATAGACTTAGTCATCAAAAACCACCCAACTAAGAAGAGCCCAGCACCAGATGGCTTCAAAGGTGAACTTTACCAAACATACTCTAAAGAATTAACAGCAATCCTGCTTAATATCTTCCAAAAAAAGAAGTAGAAGGAACAATGTCTAACTCATTCTATGATGTCAGTTTTACCCTAATACCAAAGCCAAACAAAGATGCCACAAGAAAGGAAAACTACAGGCCAATCTTTCTGATGAACCTAGATGCTAAAATCCTCAACAAGTGAATTATACACCATGACCAAGTGGGTTTCATGCCAGGTATGCAAGGATGGTTCAACATAAAAAAATAATCAATGTTATACACCACATAGACAGATTGAAAAAAAAATCACATGATCATCTCTATAGATGTAGAAAAAGCATTTGACCGAACACAGCACCTTTTCCTGATAAAAGTACTGCAAAGATAAGAATAGAAGGGAACTTTCTGAACATAGTAAAGGGCATATGTGAAAAACACACAGCTAACATCATATACAATGTTGAATTCCTAAAAGCTATCCCTCTAAGATTGGGAACAAGACAAGGATGCCCACTATCACTGCTCCTACTAACATTGTCTTAGAAGAACTTGCTCAAGCACTGAGGCAAAAAATAATAATAATAAAAGGCATCCACATTGGAAGGGAAGAAGTAAAAATTTCACCATTTGCAGATGACAAGATCCTATACATAAAATGCCCTGAGAAATCTACAACAAAGCTTCTAGAGCTTAGAACTGAGTTCAGTGAAGTTGCAGGCAAGAAAATCAACACTCAAAAATTAATAGCATTTCTGTACACTATTAATGAGCATTCTGAGGAGGAAATAAAATATACCATTTACAATAATAACTAAAAAAAATCAAATACCTAGGATAAACTTAACTAAAGATGTAAATGACAATGACTTATACACAAAAAACTACACAGGACTGTTAAAGGAAATCAAAGAAGACTTAAATAAATGGAAGAATATTCCCTGTTCATGTATAGGAAGACTAAACATCACTAAGATGTCTATCCTACCCAAATTAATCTACAGATTTAATGCAATCCCAATAAAAATCAACACAGCATTTTTTGCTGAGTTGGAAAAACTAACTATGAAATTTATTTGGAAGTGCAATAGGCCCCAAAAGCAAGACGTATTTTGAAAAAGAAAAAAGAAATTGGAGGAATCATACTATCTGACTATAAGTTCTACTACAATGCTACAGGTCAAAACTGCATGGTATTGGCACAAGGAGAGACATACTGACCAATGGAACTGAATTGAGAGCTCTGAAATAGATCCTCACATATACAGTCATCTGATATTTGACAAGGCCACTAAGCCCACTCAACTGGGAAAGAATGGCCTCTTTAACAAATGGTGCCTTTAGAACTGGATACCCCAATCCAAAAGAATGAGAGAGGAACACCATCTCACATAATATACAAAAATCAACTCAAGATGGATCAAAAATCTAAATATAAGAGCCAAGACCATAAAGACCTTGGGAGATAATATAAGGAAGCATCTTCAAGAACTTGTAATAGGAAATGGTTTCATGAACTTCACACCCAAAGCATGAACAGTGGAAGAAAAAATAGGTAAATGTGACATCCTCAAAATTAAAACCTTTTGCACCACAAAGGAGTTTGTCAAGAAAGTGAAAAGACAGCCTACCCATTGGAAGAAAATATTTGGTAACCATATGTCTGATAGGAGACTAATATCCAACATATAAAAAAAAAATCCTATATCTTGAAAATAAAAAGACAAAGAACCCATTTACAAAATGGGCAAGTGAACAGACACTTCTACAAAGAAAAAATACAAATGGCTAAAAAGCACATGAAAAGATGCTCAACATCACTAGCTATTAGGGAAATGCAAATCAAAAAACTTCAATGTGATAGCATCTTATACCCATTAGACTAGCAGCCATTAAAAAAACAGAGGACTACAAGTGTTGGAGAGGATGTGGAGGAATGCTAAAAATCATCCACTGCTGGTGGGAATGTCGAATGGTACAGCCATTGTAGAGGACACTTTGGCAGTTCCTCAAAAACTAAATATAGATCTGCCATATGACCCAGCAATTCCAGTGCTTGGTATACACACAGAAAAAAGGACATGAACAGATATATGCACACCAATATTCATTGCAGCATTATTCATTATTGCCAAAAGTTGGAATCAACATAAATGTCCATCAACAGATAAGTGGATAAGCAAAATGTGGTATATACTTACAATGGAATATTACTCAGCTATAAGAAAGAATACAGTACTAACACATGGGATAACATGGATGAATCTGAGGACCTTATGTTGAGTGAAGCAAGCCAGGCCTTGAAGGACAAAGATTACATGACCTCTCTGATATGAGTTAAGCAAATCAAGCTGACTGAGAGAGCTAGAGTCTGGAAGATAGGTTTACAAGTAATAGGAAGGGAGAAGGAGGTTGTTAGCCAACATCCATATGGGCAAAATCTATGATAAGATGGAAGTGTGTAGTTGTGCCGTGAAGAGATATGACAGTGGTGTAGGGATAATATTGTGTCGTGTGATGCAAGCTTGATAGTGGTGTAGGGTAGGGAGTATGGTTTGGATGGTCCAAGGAACGGGGAGGAGGGCTGGGGGAGGGAAGAGGTGAACTCTGGGGATAGGTGTGTATGTGGGTGAAACTACAATGTTGAGAAAATTCTTCTGGCAATATGACAAAGAAGCACTACAGTTTAGGGTGTTGAATGGGAAGGGCATGTGGGACATGGTGCATTTGGGACAGTCTTCTAGAGAATGTGCAAGTGACCATTTTGCCATAGTGTGCTGTACCCGTGTGGGGAGACCCACCTAATGAGTTGGAAGGAGTTGGAGTCCCATGCAGGGGAGGCCTGATATGTTTTCATACAGAGGGTTGTGTTTCTCTTGAGATCATGGGCAGTTCCTAATAGGGGAGGACAGACTAATGTGTCCAGTCCTCAACATTGCTGCAAATATCTTAGAATCTTGTCCTTCATGGAGTGAAGCTTGGTGATCACCCTCGGCCCTGAGTGGAGGGGGAGGGAGGAATAGAAGAGATTGAAGATGGGGTATTTGGGGGCAATGGAAGTGTTCTGCATAATCATGCAATGATTGATTCAGGCCATATTAAAATTCCTTAAAAAGTTATAAATATGTATGGTCTAAAATGTAAATCACAGTCTAAACCATTGACCATGGTTGATAGGTATGTTTCAATACTTACACATCAATTGTAACAAATGTACCATCCACATGTAAAAAGATTAATAATAGGGAAGGGGGAAAAGGGGAAGAAGTTGGGTATAAAGGAGTCCTCTATATTCTGAGTGTAACCTTACTATAACCTAAAACTTCTTTGAAGACTTTTTTTTTTTTTTAAGTAAGACCCTGGGGAAGAAATGGAAGAAAATATCACTGTACATAGAGGACAACTGATATTACAGTGATGAAAAGCAAAAAACCAAAAAATATTTTTTTAATTAGTTTTTTTTTTTTTTAAGTTTTTCATTTTCTAATACACCCAAATTTTTTTAATACACCCAAACTGTGGTCTATTCACACGATGGAATATTATGCAGCTGGAGGAAGAAATGAAATCATAAAGCATATGAAAACATGGATGAACCTGTAGGACATTATGTTGAGTGAAGCAAGCCAGACACAAAAGGACAAATACTGTAGGAATGTGTTACTATGAGCCAAATATATTGTGTAATATATTGTTTGATTAAAAAAAATTTATATGTATCCATTACATTTAATTGAGAAAGGTATATATTTATTCATCTGTATTTACTTTTTAGTTTTTAATTGTTTATATTTTCAATTATTAAAAGTACAAAATAAAGTTAAAAAAAAATAAATGTATACCACCACTTGTAAATTACTATTTAAAAAAACCTACAGAGGGCAGGCTGCAGAGTGACTGACTGAGGAACACACCAGCAGCCTGAGAAGATCCTTAGGGGTCTAAGAAAGAAGGCCGTTTTTCCATGTTTATTCTTTTTTTTCTTCTGTCTCCTTTTTTTTTTTTTTTTTTTTTTTTTTTATTTTACCGGGAGGTCCAGGAGATCGAGCCCAGGTCCCTCCATATGGGAGATGGATGCCCAATCGTTTGAGCCACACCATTCCCCCTGTCTCCTTTTTTAAAAAAAAATGAGTTGCTGCTGTCTTGTTTCTTGCTTGTTTTGTATCCCCTCTCTTTCTTTCTCTGCTTGTTTCTTTTTCTTTTTTTTCTTTTATTCCTTTGGTTACTAATCTATTCTACCTATGCTACTTTTTTTCACTCCTTCATCTTTATATCTTTTAGTTTTCCATGGTTTTTCTTTCATTCCACCTCTTTTATTTGGTCTCCAATTTTTCTTGTTTGTATTTCTCCTTCTCTCCCTTTTTCTCTGTATACCTTCTCTTTTTCACTTTTTTCTTGCTCTCACTTCTGTTTTCTTTCCCTCTCTTCTCACCATTCCAGGATTTAAACTCATTCTATATATATTTTCTCTATTCTTTTTCCTGTTTCATTGTTTCTAATCCACTTTTTTTTTTTATTGTGGGTAAAAATCAAATTTTTCACAATGTATACCAATACTTGTAAAATGATATATAAATATATATGCATATATGTGCATTTGCTTACAAAAATGTTATATATATATACATATATTTTTTTAAAGGTGCTTAGATTACCTAAATATTACATGGAACCTACAGGGATTCCCATGTTCCCACCTCCCACACCTCCCACAACATCCCACACAAATATCTCCCACAAGTGTGGCCCATCACCCTCAATGGACCTACACATCCTGGGGCCTTGCCATCAACCATAGACCACAGTTCACATCCTAGACCACACTCTCTCCCACACAGTTCTGAATGGTATGTGCTGATTTAAAATAGCCTACATTCGTGGCCACAACAGCACTCAGGACAATCCCCAAGTCCCGAAAAAGCCCCTGTATTTCAACTGCACATCCCCTCCCTGCCCCAAAAGTGTCCACTGGCCACCGGCTCCACCTCACTGTTATAATTTCTTCCATTGCTAGAATCACCATATGTGTACAACAGAATACCATTAAGTACACTCTAGTCCATAGTTCTTCCCACAATCCTAAGGGGACTGGGATGGTGATGTCCACTCCAACTCCAAGTGAGAGACAGCTTATATCCCATGGATATGGTGGGTGGGATTATCCTGCCTGCAGCTGCAGGCCCTCTCCATTCCCTGGGAAGGCTGTTACCCATTGTTGTCTCATCGCCAGGTGACTTGGATGAGTCCATTGAGCTGTAGAGTAGGAGTTGCAGCTCCACCGAGATTACACACACACCTGGCACATAGGTAGGCCAGAGGCTCCAGTCTCTGGAAGTACACCTAAAAACTCCAACATCACATATAGGCTTGAATAGAAGGGACTGATGAACCATGTGCAGGGAGGACTTATTTAAGTACAATTCTGTCACTCTCAGGAGCACAGATTCCAAAATAGAGCCCACTGATAAGGTGTCAGTCTCTGGGGCTATCTCCCCTTATATAGGACCTGGGTGTCTCCAGAGCCCTCAGGAGCCCCTCTGTGTGGGATGATATGCACTTTGGTGTTCTATGAGATCCTGCTGAGGTGTGCGTAATCGTTACCTCTGGGATGACCTCCCGACTCTCTTTGAAGTCTCTTAGCCACTTGAACTCATTTGTCTTTACCTTTTCCCCCTTTTATTCAAGGTTTTTTTCCAGTCGTGTTGCCAGTTGGCACTTGGTATTAATCCCTCATTGCCAGGAAGACTCATCCCTGGGAGTCATGTCCCATGTTGGGGGGAAGGTAATGTGATCATATGCTGAGTTTGGCTTAGAGAGAGGCCACATTTGAGCAACAAGGAGGCTCTCAGGTGGCAACCCTTAGGCACCCCATAACAGTAGGCGAAGTTTCAGTTACAAGAGCAAAGACTCATAAGGGTAGTCATCAATAACAATAACTCATCAGTGGGTCATCCTCTTTTGACAGACACTGTCCCTGCACTCAGAAGACTGTTGCTGCTCCCTTGGAGAATGTGGCAGAGCTCTCCAGGCTGGGAATTCAGATTTCCTCATTAATCGAGTGATTGTTCACCCACCGTGGTCATGCCCCATCCTTTGGTCATTTGAACAATTTTGTATATCTTTCATGTATATTCAGATGAACTTACTCCCATGAATACCCCTCCCAGACACCCCCACCAATACTCCTCTACAGCACCCATTGTAACCCTTCCGTGATCTAAATCTTTCCCGAACACGTAGCCCATATAATAATCAAATACACTTAATAGAAAAAGAAACAACAATGATAAGCTTTAATGCAAGAGATAAACACAAGGAAACTCAGTAAAAAAAACAACAACAATCAAACAAAAACAAAACTAAACAAAATATAATTAGTGGATGAGACATTCAAATAAATGGGAAAAAAAAAAAAGAAATGCCTTTTTTAAAAAAATTCTTTTTTCCTTTTATCACTGTATTATTGGATGTCCGGTGTACCATGACACCTTCCCCTCTCATTCCCCAGTGTCTCCCAAATTTTCATTTAATTTTTTTTTAATGTTGCCCCATGACATTTTATTAACTTTAGAAAAGATAAAATTTAATATCAACATTTTATCATTTTTTGTATTAAAATTACACAAGTTTAACAATATAGAAAACAATGTTTGGTGGGGCTGCAACTCCTACCCTACAGTTCATTTAATTTTAAAAGAAGTTTTAGGTCACAGCATAGTTACACACGGAATACCAGAGATTCACAGATACCAAACAACCCCCCCTCCCCATCCCATATTAAAACACTTTTTTGGATGTTAGCATTGTTATAACTGTTATACAGACAGCAAAATATAGCAACTAAACACTGTCAATGGTTTACAGTATAGTTTACAATTTAGATGATACAGTTTAATAAGTTTTGATGATATGTACCATGTCTGGTGTTCATTACTGTAAGGTAATGAAAAACCTTTCCCGTGACCAGTAAATACCCCCTGTTTGTTCTTTACTGTTCCTTTGTCCCCCTCCCCCTGGGGCATATGACACTCCCCTCTCTTGACTCATGTAATGACAAGATTCATAGTTACATACCTTGGGTATTCCAACCAGCACATCCGAATCTACCCACCTGTGAACCCTGCACCACCACACCCAGTAATATCACTCTCCATCTGTTCTGTCCTTCAATATGCAACTATACTCTATCCCTTTACCATAGATTATGTCCATATGGGTGATGGCTCAGGCCTACTCTTCTCTTTCTCTCCCTTGTTAACCTATCTTTCAGACAACGGTTCTCAAAGACTGCTCATTTTCATCAGTTAAATCAGTAAGGTCATATACTGTTCATCCTTCAATGCCTGGCTTGCTACACTCAACATAAGGTCTTCAAGATTCATCCACGTTATTCCATGTGTTAGCACTATATTCCTTCTTACAGCTGAGTAATATTCCATTGTATGTATGTACCACATTTTGCTTATCCAGGAATCTGTTGATGGGCACCGGGGCTGATTCCAACTTTTGGCAATGGTGAACAATGCCGCTATGAACATTGGTGTGCATATATCTGTTTGTGTCTTTGCTTTCAGTTCTTCTGGGTATACACCCAGCAGTGGAGTTGTTGGATCATACAGAAGGTCTATTGTTAGTTTTCTGAGGAACCGCCGAACTGTCCTCCACAGTGGCAGGAACATACCACAGTCCCACCAACAGTGGTTGAGGGTTCCTATTCCTCCACATCCTCTCCAACATTTATTGTCTCCTGTTTTTTTAATAGCTGCCATTCTGACGGGTGTAAGATTGTATCTCATTGTAGTTTTGATTTGCATTTCCCTGCTAGCAAGCGATGTTGAGCATTTTTTCATGTGCATTTCAGCCATTTGTATTTCTTCCTTGAAGAAGTGTCTTTTGAGGTCACTTGACCATTTTTTAAATGGGTTGCTTGTCTTTTTATTTTCAAGGTGTAGGATTTCTTTATATATGCAGGATATTAGGCTCCTATCAGATATATGGTTGCCAAATATTTTCTCCCATTGGGTAGGCTGCCTTTTTATTTTCTTAATAACATCCTTTGAGGTGCAGAAGTTTTTAATTTTGAAGAGATACCATTTATGTACTTTTTCTCTTGCTACTTGTGCTTTAGCTGTGAAGTTCATGAAACCATTTCCTATTACAACATCCTGTAGATGCTTCCCTACATTATCTTCCAAGGTCTTTATGGTTTTGGCTCTTATATTTAGATCTTTGATCCATCTTGAGTTGATTTTTGTTTAAGGTGTGAGATGGTATTCTTCTCTCATTCTTTTGGATATGGATATCCAGTTCTCCAAGCATCACTTGTTAAAGAAGCCATTCTCTCCCAACTGAGTGGGCTTTGTGGCCTTATCAAATATCAGATGACTGTATATGCGAGGATCTATATCAGGACTCTCAATTCAAGTTCCATTGGTCAGTAGGTCTATCCTTGTGCCAAAACCACACAGTTTTGATCACTGTACCTTTGCAGTATGTTTTAAAGTCAGGTAGTGTGATTCCTCCAACTTCATTTTTCTTTTTCAATATGTCTTTGGCAATTCGGGACCTCTTGCCTCTCCAAATATATTTTGTGGTTAGGTTTTCCAGTTCCTAAAGAAATACAGCGTTGACTTCTATTGGGATTGCATTAAATCTGTAGATTAGTTTGGGTAGGATAGATATCTTGAAGATGTTTAGTCTTCCTATCCATGAACAGGGAATATTTTTCCATTTATTTAAGTCTTCTTTGATTTCATTTAACAGTGTTGTGTTGTTTTCTGTATATGAATCCTTTACATCTTTGGTTAAATTTATTCCTAAGTATTTGATTCTTTTAGTTACTATTGTAAATGGTACTTTTTCCTGATTTCCTCCTCAGTTTGCTCATTATTGGTGTACAGAAATGCTACCGATTTTTGAGCATTGATCTTATAGCCTGCAACATTACTGAACTCCTTTATAAGTTCTAGAAGCCTTGTTGTAGATTACTCAGGGCTTTCTATGTATAGGATCATGTCATATGCAAATAATGAAATTTTTACTTCTTCTTTTCCAATCTGGATGCCTTTTATGTTCTTTTCTTGTCTCAGTGCTAATGCAAGTACTTCTAAGACAATGTTAAATAGGAGTGGTGATACTGGGCATCCTTGTCTAGTTCCTGATCTCAGAGAGAAGGCTTTTAGGATTTCACCGTTGAAAATGATGTTAGCTTTGGGTTTTTTGTATATACCCTTTATCATATTCAGAAAGTTTCTGTCTATTCCTACCTTTTGTAGTGTTTTTATGAGGAAATTGTGCTGTATTTTGTCAAATGCTTTTTCTGCATCTATAGAGATGATCTTGTTATTTTTTTTCTTTAAATCTGTTTATGTGGTGTATTACATTGATTGATTTACTTACATTGAACCATCCTTGCATACCTGGGATGAAACCCACTTGGTCATGGTGTATAATCCTTTTGATATGTTGTTGAATGTGATTATCAAGTATTTTGTGAGGATTTTAGCATCTAGGTTCATTAGAGAAATTGGTCTGTAATTTTCCTTTCTTGTGGTATCTTTATTTGGTTTCGGTATTAGGGTAATGTTGGCATCATAGAATGAGTTAGGCAATACTCCTTCTACTTCTATTTTTTGGAAGAGCTCAAGCAGGATTGGTGTTAGCTCTTTCCAGAATGTTTGGTAGAAATCAGCTGTGAAGCCATCAGTTCCTGGACTCTTCTTAGTTGGGAGGTTTTTGATGATTGAGTCTATCTCTCCACTTGTAATTGAACTGTTGAGTTCATCCATTTCTTCTTTCATCAATGTAGGCTGTTTGTGAGTTTCTAGAAACTTGTCCATTTCCTCTAAATTATCATTCTTGTTGGCATATAATTATTCAAAGTATCCTCTTATGATTCTCTTTATTTCTGTGGGTTTAGTAGTGATATCCCCTTGCTCATTCCTTATTTTGTGTATTTGCATCTGTTCTCTCTTTTTCTTTGTTAGTCTGGTTGAGGGTTTGTCAATTTTATTGATATTCTCGAAGAACCAGCTTCTGGTTTTGTTTATTGTTTCCAGTGCTTTCTTATTCTCTATTTCATTTAGTTCTGCTCTAATCTTTGTTATTTCCTTCTTTCTACTTCCTTTAGGTTTAGTTTGTTGTTGTTTTTCCAATTCCTCCAAGTGTGCAGTTAGGTCTTCAATTTTAGCTCTTTCTTCTTTTTTAATATATGAATTTGTGGCTATGAACTTTCCTATCAGGACTGCCTTCAATTAGCAAACTGGCAACACAACTGGAAAAAGACCTTGAATAAAAGGGGGAAACGGTAAAGACAAATGAGTTCAAGTGGCTAAGAGACTTCAAAGAGAGTCGGGAGATCATCCCAGAGGTAACTCTTACGCACACCTCAGTAGGAGCTCATAGAACATCTAAGTGCCTATCACCCCACTCAGTGGGGTTCCTGAGAGCTCCAGAGACACCCTGGTCTTATTTAAGGGGGGATAGCCCCAGAGACTGATGCCCTATCAGTGGGTTCTATTTTGGAATCTGTGCTCCTGAGAGTGACAGAA
>JAKSZT010054090.1:862604-960008 GCA_026826555.1 Tolypeutes matacus | reverse complement strand
TTGTATGTATTGTGAGAATTTTGATTTTTACCCATAATAAAAAAAAAAAAAAAGGACTGCTTTCGCTGCATCCCATAGGTTTTGATATGTTGTGTTGTCGTTTTCAGTTGTTTTAAGGTAGTACCTGATTTCTTTTGAGATTTCCTCTTTGACCCACTGTTTGTCTAAGAGTGTGTTTTTTAACTTCTATTTCCTTGTGCCTAACCTGTTTCTCTGGCCCTTAGAAATTTCCAACTTCATTCCATTGTGGTCAGAGAAATTACTTTGAATAATCTCAATCATTCTGAATACATTGAGAGTTGTTCTGTGGCCTAGCATCTCGTCTATTTTGGAGTATGATCCATGTGCACTTGAGAAGAATGTAAATCCAGCTGTATTTGAGTGCAGTGTTCTTTATATATCTACTAAGTCCAGGTCCTCTAATGTATTTTTGAAAGCCTTTGTTTCTTTATTGATTCTCCATCTAGATGTTCTGTCTAATGATGATAATTGTGTATTAAACTCCCCTGCTATAATTGTAGAGGCATTTATTTCTCCTCTTAGTTTTTCCAGAGTTTGCCACACGTATTTTGAGGTACCCTGATTAGGTACATAAGTGCTGATGATTGTTCTCTCTTCTTGAGAGATTACCCCTTTTACTAATATATAGTGTCCATCTCTGTCTCTTACAATAGTTTTGCATTTAAAGTCTATTTTGTCTGATATTAGAATCACTACTCTTGCCCTTTTTGGCTATTGTTAGCTTGTAAAATGGTTTTCCAGCCATTCACTTTCAACCTCCTTGAATCCCTGGGTTGAAGGTGGGTTTCTTGTAGACAGCATATAGATGGATCATATTTCCTTATCCATTCTGCCAATCTGTGTTCCTTGATTGGTGAAGTTAATCCTTTATCATTCAGTGTTATTACTCGTAATGAATTTCTTACTTCAGCCATTTTTTCTTTGGGTTAATGTATGTCATATGTTGTTTTGTTTCTGTTTTTGTCTTTTCAGTTGTTTTTAAACTCTCCTCCAACTCTCTATCCCTTGTTTTTTCCTTGCAACTTGTAGAGATTTCTTTAGTATTTCTTGAAGCGCAGGTTTCTTATTGACATACTCTCTTAATTTCTGTTTATCTGTGAATATTTTGAACTCTCCATCATTTTTGAATGCCAGTTTTGCTGGATAGAGAATTCATGGCTGGAAGTTTTTTCTTTTAGTATTTTGAGTATGTCGTACCACTGTCTTCTTGCCTCCATGGTTTCAGCTGAGAAATCAGCACTTAATCTTATTGTGCCTCCCTTGTATCTGATGGTTCTCTTTTCTCTTGCTGCCTTGAGTGTTTTCTCTTTGTCTTGAGCATTGGACATTTTGACAAGTATATGTCTTGGAGTTGGCCTGTTGGGATTTATACTATTTGGGATGCCCTGTGCTTCCAGGATCCACACATCCATCTCTCTCAATAGAGTTGGGAAGTTTTCAGTCATTATTTCCTTCAACATTACATCTGTTCCCTTTCCCCTCTCTTCTCCTTATGGGATGCCCATAATGCATATGTTTGTGCATTTTGTGTTGTCTGTTAATTCCCTGAGTCCCTGCTGGATTTTTTCTATCTTTTTGTCTATCTGTTCTACTATCTCTATGATTTCAGCTGTATTGTCTTCCACATCACTAACTCTTTCTTCTGCTTGTTCAAATCTGCTGTTATGTGAATCCAACGTCTTTTTGATTTCTTGGATTGTGCCATTGTTCACCATCATATCCATTATCTTTTTAGGCATGTTTGCAATTTCTTCAGTATGTTCTCCCAGTGTCTTCTTTATATCCTTAATCTCTTCCTTCACTTCTTTAAGTTGGTCCATGATATTTGTTTGGATAGCTTTGATTAGTTGTTCGATGTTCTGCATCACTTCCTGGTTTTTAGTTTTTTCATTGGACTGGTCCATGTTTTCCTGTTTCTCAGTGTCATTTGTAATTTTTTGTTGCCCTCTGGTCATCATATTATCTTGATGGGTTTGTTCAGTTGATCAGCTTTTCTCTCTGCTCCAGAGTTTTATTTAGGTGGTTGTACACTGTGTGTGTTAAATTTTTTCTTTGGCACTTTTTCTTCTTATTTTACTTCTTTGCTTCTTTCTATGTTACCTTGAAGGCAAAATATTAGGTCCAGAGGAATCAAAATATGTAATGAAGGCAGAAGGATGATAGTAATATTGATAAAAGTTAGAAGATGGGCCAAATGAGTCTTAATGAAATGAATATTTAACTTGTGGAGGCGGTGTAGAGTAATAGGAAAAAAGTGGAGTTCCTACAATGGACTAGGAAAACAAATAGAGGAATATATATATATACAGTGATTTTGAAGGCTAGAATTATGAGGAGGGAGAGAAATAGTGAAGAAAGGGCTGAAAGGAAAAAGTTAATACTAATAAAAAAAAAGGAGAAAACAAAATAGACTGAATAGAAATTGACACCCTTAAGTTGTGGCCATATGAAAAAATGTAGTATCTAAGAGCCACAACAGAAAGCAGGGGGCTGAAAGATGAAGGAAGGATAAGCGATAGTTTGGAATACAAAATCAATATAGACAGAGAGTGGGAAATTACTGAAGAAGAAGCACAGCAAAGAAGCAACAAGCTAGCAGCACCCTAATTTAAAAAAATGAAAGAAAAAAGAAAGGGTGGAGGAAAGAGGGAAGAAAAGCAAGAGATAAGAAATAAACAGAGAAAAACCAAAGAAACACACAGGCAAGCAGTCAAACAGAGCTAACGAGGATCAATGATTCCCCTAGTGTCCATGTGGATCCTCTCTGCCTGCTTGTGTTTATCCATTGATTTCCCTGCAGGGTTCTATATGCAGGTCCTGAAATAGCTTTTGGCTATTAAACTAAATTAAAAAGAATTTATTTTTCATTTATTGAAGTGATCGTCTCTTTTTTTTTTTTTTTTTTTTTTTTTTTTTGTGAACTACAGGACCCAAAATAAGTCCTCCGCTAGACCACCCCCCTCATGGAGGGGACCCTAGCTGGGCCCTTGGAAATTAATCAAGCACATCCCACTTCCTGGACTCCCCAGGGTGGCTGGAGCTCTGATGTTAGTCAGTGCAGAATGCTAAAGATGGCTGACTCCACCCCTTCTGGAGCCGAGCCCCAGTGTCACCGGGTTGCTGGCTAAATCAGGTTTAGTCAGCAGATTCGCCTCTCCTCTCAGCCTGGTGCTGCTTCAAGTCAGCTTTTCTGCTCCCCAAATCTATGAGGCAGTCCAGGCAGCCAAATCTATGGCAAAAAAAAAAAAAAATTCCTTTCCCTGTCCTCCACCAGAGCCCTCCCCTTTTGCAGAGTCTCTCCTCTTCTTGGCTCCATGGGGGCCCGGGGCTTATCCCTGGGCAGCTAGGCAAATCAACTCCCTCCCCAAACAGATTCACCCCTCCCCTCCGGCTGTTCTGTTCACCCAAGGTCCAAGGGGCTCCAGGCAGCCAAATCCCCAGAAAATAAAACTCTCTCGCCCCTTTACCTGAGCCCCCCCTCTGAGAGCACCCCCTCCCACTGGGCTCTGTCACCCGGTTGCTGAGCCCTAGGGCTCATGGCTCCAACTGGCTGTTTTGTTTTGTTTCATTTTGTTTTCCCTAACCTTGGGGCTCAGCCATCCCTGTCAACCACCACAGGCAGGCTTAAAACTCACGAATCTCTACCGTTCTATCCACACCGTCGATCTGCACAGATAGATGTCCCAAGCTTCTCACTCCACGTGTGCACAACACAGACTCCTGGGCAGGACCCTGTCCACAATATGCCTTGCTCTGGGAGCTTGCAGTGTGTGCCCTCCTACACTAATGCCATCTTGGAACCACTGACCCCTAATCCACTTTCCTAATCTTACTCCTCCATGCTTCTTACTTGTGTTAATTTTTCAATTTCCTAGGTATGGTATGTTTGCTCTCCTATCTTGTACTATTGCCTTTACTATTATTCTTTTGGACAAAGACTTTTAATGCAAAGCTACTGTGAGAGACAAAAATGGACACACTATATTAGTAAAATATTAGTAAAAGTGGGTAATCTTTCAAGAAGAAAGAACATTTATAAACATTTTTTTAAAGATTTATTTATTTACTTTATCCATTTTAAAATGCCCCTTCCCCATTTGCTGTTTTGTGTCCATTCGCTGGGCAATTCTCTGTGTCTGTTTCCTGCCATCTCTTCTCCTCCTCCTCCTCCAGTCTTCACCAGGATTCGATCCTGGAGACCTCTGATGTAGGATAGAGGTGTTCTGCCACCTGCATCACCTTGGTTCCTGGTTTTCAGAGCTTTCAGAGCATCTCATCTTGTCTCTTCCCTGCGTCTCTCTCCTGTTACATCATCATCTTGCTGCATGGCTTCCAGGGCCTGGTGGTTCACCAGCACACAGAGCCTGACAGCCCATGTGCCTTCTATATATATATATTTTATTTTACCAGGAGGTCCCGGGGATCGAACCCAGGTCCCTCCATTTGGCAGATGGATGCCCAATCATTTAAGCCACATCCACATTCATAAACATTTATGCACGTAAATACCTGAGGCAAGCCTTGGAAAAACTAAGTGGAGAAATAGATGCCTCTACAATTGCAGTGGAGGCTTTATTACACCATTATCATATTTAGACTGAACATATCAACAAGGAACCAATAAAAAAACAAAGACTGATTAATACAATAGCAGATTTGGATCTAATAGACATATTCAGAACACTACATCCCCCCCAAAACTGGATATATATTCTTCTCATGTGCACATGGATCATACTCCAAGATAGATGACAAGCTAGGCCAAAGGAAAAGTCACAATGAATTCAGAAAGATTGAGATTATATAAAGTAATTTCTCTTGACACAATGGAAGGAAATTGGAAATTATTAAGGGCCAGAGAACCAGATTAGGCACAAAGATATGGAAGTTAAACAACACATTCTTAGACAAACAGTTGGTCAAGGAGGAAATCTCAAAAGAAATCAGTAATTACCTTGAAATGAATCAAAATGACACACAACATATCAAAACCAATAGAATGCTGCAAAAGCTATACTGAGAGGGAAATTCATAGCCATAAATGCATATACCAAAAAGAAAAAAAACAAGAAAGAGCTAAAATCAAAGACCTAACTGCACACCTGGAGGAATTGGAAAAACAACAACAAACTAACCCCTAACGAAGTAGAAAGAAGAAAATAACAAAGATGATAGCAGAACTAAATGATATAGAAAATAAGAAAGCACTAGAAAAAATAAACAAAACCAAAAGCTGGTTCTTCATGAGTATCAATAAAATTGACAAACCCTTAGCCAGAGTAACAAATAAAAAAATAGAGAAGATTCAAATACACAAAATAAAAAATGAGGAAGTGGAGATCACCATTGACACCACAGAAATAAAGAGTATCATAAGAGGATACTTTGAAAATTATGCCAATAAGAATGAAAATATAGAGGAAATGGGCAAATTCCTAGAAACTTATAAGCAGCCTACTTTGACAAAGAAGAAATTGATTAACTCAATAGAGCAATTACCAGTAAAGAGATAGACTCAGTCATCAAAAACTTCCCAAATAAGCCCTGGATCAGATAGTTTCACAGGTGAATTCTTCCAAACATTCCAGAAGGAGGAAACACTAATCCTGCTAAAACTCTTCCAAAAAATTAGAAGTAGAAGGGACATTGCCTAATTCATTTGATGATGCCAACAACTCATTATGTGGAATCTCCACCCACTGATACAGCACACTATGTCAAAATGATAAATTGCACATTCTCTTGAATACTGCCACAGGTGTGCCATGTCCCAAATGTGCCCCCATCAACATCCAAAACCAGTAACCCTGCTTTGTCATATTTCCAAAAGGGTTTTCTCATCTTTGTAGTTTTACCCCACATGCCCACCAATCCCCAGTGTTCACCTGCTCCCTTCTCCAACCCTTCCCCAAATTTGATGGACCATCCAACATACCCTCTCCACCTAACCACATGTCAAACTTGCACTGACCAACTCAATAGTATCCCTACACCACTGACATATCCCTTCACTGCCTAACTACTCACTTCAACTTTCACAGTTTTCATCAATATGGGCATTGGCTCACAAACTTCTTTTCCCTTTCTATTTCCTGTAAATCTATTTTCCAGTTTCTAGCTCTCTGAGTCAGCTTGATTTGTGCAATTCATATCAGAGATGTCATGTAATATTTGTCATTCAGCCCCTGGCTTGCTTCACTCAACATAAGGTCTTCAAGATTCATCCATGTTATCTCGTGTGTTAGTACTGTATTCTTTCTAAGAGCTGAGTAATATTCCATTGTATGTATATTTTGTTTATCCATTCATTTGTTGATAGGCATTTGTGTTGATTCCAACTTTTGGCAATAGTTAATAATGCTGCTATGAACATTGGTGTGCATATATCTATTCATCTCCTTGCTTTCAATTCTTCTAGGTATATACTCAGAATGGAATTGTTGGGTCATATGGCAGATATATAGTTAGTTTTTTGAGGAACAGCCAGACTCTCCTCCACAATGGCTGGACCATTTGACATTCCCACCAGCAGTAGATAAGGATTCCCATTCCTCCACATCCTCTCCAACACTTGTAGTCTTCTGTTTTTTTAAATGGCTACCAGTCTAATGGATGTAAGATGCTATCACTTTGTAGTTTTGATATGCATTTCCCTAATAGCTAGTGATGTTGAGCATATTTTCATGGGCTTTATAGCTATTTGTATTTCTTCTTTGTAGAACTGTCTGTTCAAATCACTTGCCCATATTTTAAATGGGATGTTTGTCTTTTTATTTTCAAGATATAGAATTTCTTTATATATGCTGGATATTAGGCTCCTATCAGACATATGGTTACCAAATATTTTCTCTCAATGGGTAGGCTGTTTTTCACTTTCTTGATGAACTACTTTGAGATGCATAATGTTTTTATTTTGAGAATATCCACATTTATCTACTTTTTCCTTCACTTCTTGTGCATTTGGTGTGAAGTTCATGAAGCCATTTCCTATTAGAAGGTCCTGTAGAGGCTTCCCTGTATTATCCTCCAAGACCTTAATGGTCTAGACTCCTATATTTAGATATTTGATCCATCTTAAGTTAAGTTTTGAATAAGGTATGAGATGGTGCTCCTCTTTCATTCTTTTGGATATGGATATCCAATTCTCCAAGCACCATTTTTTGGAGAGGCCATTCTTTCCTAGTTGAGTGAGCTTGGTGGTCTTATTGAATATCAGATGACTGTATATGTGAGGATCCATATCAGAACTCTCAATTTGATTCCATTGGTTTGTATGTCTAACCTTGTGCCAATACCATGCAGTTTTGACCACTGTAGCTTTGTAGTGTGTTTTAAAGTCAGGTAGAGTGATTCCTCCAAATTCATATCCCTTTTTCAATATGTCTTTGGCTATTTGGGGCTTCTTACCCTTCCAAATAAATTTTGTAGTTAGTTTTTCCAATTCATTAAAAAATGCTGTGCTGATCTTTATTGGGGTTCCCTTAAATCTGTAGTTTAGTTTGGGTAGAATAGACATCTTAATGACATTTAGTCTTTCTATCCATGAACAGGGAATATTCTTCCATTTATTTAAGTCTTTTTTGATTTCCTTTAACAGTGTTGTTTAGTTTTCTGTATATAAGTCATTTACATCTTTAAAATTATTTCTAGGTATTTGATTCTTTACTATTGTAAATGGTTTTTTTTTTTCCTCCTCAGATTGCTCATTATTGATTTACAGAAATGCTATTGATTTTTGAGCATTGAACTTATAGCCTGTGATTTAACTGATCTCTTTATAAGTTCTAGAAGCTTTGTTGTAGATTTCTCAGGGTTTTCTATATATAGGATCATGTTGTCAGCAAATAGTGAAATTTTTACTTCTTCCTTTCCAATTTGGATGCCTCTTATATCTTTTTCTTGCCTCAGTGCTTAAGCAAGTACTTCTAAGACAATGTTAAATAGGAGTGGTGATAGTGGGCATCTTTGTCTTGCTCCTGATATTAAAGGAAAGCTTTTAAGATTTCACCATTGAAGATGATGTTAGCTGTGGGTTATTCATATATATCCTTTATCATGTTCAGGAAGTTTCTTTCTGTTCCTATTTTTGCAGTGTTTTTATTAGGAAATGGTGCTGTATTTTGTCAAAGGCCTTTTCTGAATCTATAGAGATGAACATATGAACTTTTTATTTTTATCTGTTTTTGGGGTGTATTACATTGATTGATTTTCTTATGTTGAACCATCCTTGCATACCCTGGATGAAATCCACTTGGTCATGGTGTATAATTCATTTGATGTGTTGTTGAATGCAATTATCAAGTATTTTATTGAGGATTTTAGCATCTAAGTTCATTAGAGAGATGGTTGGGAGGCCCAATAAGTTCTTAAACAGAAGGTACTGTGTCTATCAAGAGCATGGGCAGTCCCTAATAAGAGAGGACAGACTAATGTATCAAGCCCTCAGCATTGTATCAAATATGTATGAACTTTGTCCTCCAAGGAGTGAAGTATGGGTGGTCACTGTGGACCCTGAGGTTAAGGGATTGGAGGAATAGAATAGATGGAAGTGGGGATATTTAGAGGCCAATGGAAGTGTTTTGCATGATCTTGCAATGATGGATACAGGCCATGTTAAATTTCATCAAAAATTTATAAAAGTTATGGTCTAAAATGTAACCATAATGTAAACCATTGTCCATGGTGAGTAGCTATGTTTCAATATTTGTATATCAGTTGTAACAAATGTAAAATCCACATGTAAAATGGTTATTAATAGGGAAGGAGAAAAGGGGGAGGATGTTAGATATATGGTATTCCCCTATAATTGTTACTTTAATGTGACCTAAAGCCTCTTTGAAGACAAATAAAGAAGTAAGACACTGGGGAAGAAATGGAAGAAAATGCCACTGTACATACAGGACCACAGATATTACAGTGATGGAAGACAAAATGTCAAAAAAATTTTATTAATATTTTTAATTTATTTAATACCCCATTTTTTACTTTATATTAATTTCAGTTTTTCCAAATTATTATGTATTTTATTTCTTATGTTTAAATCTATCATTATTATTTCATTCTTCTATGAAATAAAGTTGGCCACATTCTTGAATTCATTTTTTAAGAAATTTTGGATCACTGAAGGGTTACAACTATGGCAGGGAAGGATCAGTGATGGGGGATACATGGGAGGAAATTCAGCTAGGCATACATATAAGGTATATAAATATGTTCAAAAGTTCATGGTGGATAGAGAGGGGCAAGATGGCATCAGTTTAGGAGGACACTCATTGACTCACTCTCTGAGGATGGCTGACTGGGGACAAGGTCCTGACTGAGGGGGTCTGTGCTGGGGGTGCACATAGCAAGAATCGTGGGGACATTGATCTGGGGGGAGCTGGAGGTAAGGTGGATAGCTCAGGAAGTATTCATGAGTTTTTCCCCTTCCTGTGGTGGTTGACACAGACAGCTGAGCTCCACACTCAGGGAAAAAGGCTGGTTTGAGCCGTGACTTCCACCAGCAACTCGGTGAGAGGGAGCATTCTCCGAGAGTGGGAGGGTTCTGGCAAAGAGTCAAGAGGGATTTCCTGGGAAGCGGCTGTGGCTCAATCAGTAGGGCTCCCGTTTACCATATGGGAGGCCCCGGGTTCGGTTCCTGGGGCCTCCTGGTGGAGGCAAGCCCGCCCGCACGGCGTGGTTAGCTGACCAAGCGAGCACAAGCAGCAAGGGGGGGATAAATGAATAAATAAATAAAATCTTAAAAAAAAAAAAAAAAAAAAAGAGGGGTTTCCTTTCTGTGGATTTGACTGCCTGGAAACCTTTGCAGCTTGGGGGAACAAAATAGCTAGCTTGAAGCAGCACAAGGCTGAGGAGAGTGATTAATCTGCTGAGGAAGGTTGATTTACCTAGCTGCCCAGGGATACACCCCAACTGCCACTGGCAACCCAGTGAGAGGGAGCGTTCACTGAGAGTGGGAGGGCTCTGACAGAGGGTGGAGAGGGGTTTCCTTTCTGTGGATTTGGATGCCTTGACACCTTCATAGCTTTAGAGAGCAAACAAGCTGGCTTGAAGCAGCACCACGCTGAGGGGAGGGGCAAATCTGCTGAGGAAGACAGATTTACCTATCAGCCCAGTGATACTGAGGCTTGGCTCCAGAGGGGGCAGAGTCAGCTAATTTTATCATTCTGCACTGACAAGCATCAGAGCTTCAGCTCCCCTGGGGAGGCCAGGAAGTGGGAAGTGTTGATTAGTTTCCATGAACCTATTTAGGGTCACCTCATTGAAGGGGGTGGGTCCTTTATTTCACCAAAAAAAAAAAAAAATGACAGTCACTTTAAAAAATTTTAAAAAGGATTTTTTTTTACCTTACTTTAATTGCTAAAATCTGCTTCAAAACCTGCAGATAGAACCTTGCAGGACAATTGATTGATGAACACAAGCAGGCTGAGAGGTTCCACAAGGGCCCAAGAAAGAACATTGCTCTTCCTTAGCTTTGTTTGCCTGCTTGCTTGTGTGGTTGTTTGGTTTTTCTTTGTTTATTTGTTGTCTCTTGCTTTTCTTTCCTCTTTCCACTCCTCTTCTCTTTTTTTTCTTTTTTTTTTTTTCTTTAAATTAGGTGCTGCTACCTTGTCTCTTCATTGCTGTGCTTCTTCTTCTGTGATTTCCCATTCTCGGTCTATATCGATTTTGTCTCCCAACGCTACCTCTTTTTCTTCCTTCATCTTTCTGCATTCTGCTTTCTGTTCTGGTTCTTAAAAACCACATTTTTCATTAGCCCACAACTTAAGGGTGTCAATTTCTATTCTATTCTATCTATTCTGTTTTCTTCTTTTTAAATTATTATTAACTTTTCCCCTTCAGCTCTTTCTTTATTCTTTCTCTCTCTCCTCATCATTCTAGCCTTCTAAATCATTATATATTTTTTTCTCTATTTGGTTTCCCAGTCCATTGAAGGTACTCCACTTTTTTCCCTATTACTCTAAACTGCCTACACAAGTTAAATATTTCATTTTACTAAATCTTATATAGCCCTTGTTCTAACTTTTATCAATATTACTATTATCCTTCTTGCTTTCTCACATCTTTTGATTCCTCTGGCCCTAATCTTTTGCCTTCAAGGGAACATAGAAAGAAACAAGGAAATAAAATAAAAAGAATAAAATCTCAAAAAGAAAACTTAATACACACACAGAGCCATCAGCTAAATAAAACTCTAGAGCAAAGAGAGAAGCTAATCAACTGAATAAACCCATCAAGATAAAATGATGACTAGAGGGCAACAAAAAACTTACAAACCACCCTGAGAAACAGGAAGACATGGACCACTCCAACGAACAAACTAAAAACCAGGAAGAGATGCAGAACATTGAACAACCAATCAAAGCTGTCCAAACAAATATCATGGACAAACTTAATGAGGTGAATGAAGAGATTAAGGATATTAAGAAGACACTGGGAGAACATACTGAAGAATTTGGAAACATACATTTAAAAAAAGATAACGGATATGATGGTGATCAACGGCACAATCCAAGAAATCAAAAAGATGCTGGCTTCATATAACAGCAGATTTGAACAGGCAGAAGAAAGAAGTAGTGATTTGGAAGACAATACATCTGAAATCAAACAGATAGTAGAACAAATAGATAAAAAGATAGAAAAAAATCCAGCAGGGACTCAGGGATTTAACCGACAACACAAAATGCACAAACATATGCATTATGGGCATCCCAGAAGGAAAGAGAAGGGAAACGGAACAGAAGGTGTGTTGAAGGAAATAACGGCTGAAAACTTCCCAACCCTATTGAGACAGATGGATGTACAAGTCCAGAAAGCACAGTGCATGCCAAACAGTATAAATCCCAACAGGCCAACTCCAAGACATATACTTGTCAAAATGTCCAACACTCAAAACAAAGAGAAAATACAAAAGGCAGCAAGGGTAAAGAGAACCATCACATACAAGGGAAGGACAATAAGATTAAGTGCTGATTTCTCATCTGAAACCATGGAGGCAAGAAGAGAGTGGTATGACATAGTCAAAGTACTAAAAGAAAAAAACTTCCACCCACAAATTCTCTATCCAGCAAAACTGGCATTCAAAAATGATGGAGAGTTCAAAATATTCACAGATAAACAGAATTTAAGAGAGTATGCCAATAATAAACTGACACTTCAAGAAATACTAAGGGAAGTTCTACAAGTTGAAAGGAAAAAACAAGGGAAAGAGAGTTGGAGGATGGTGTAAAAACATCTAAAAAGACAAAAAGAGAAATAAAAAAAACATACGACATATATTAACCCAAAGCAAATATGGTTGAAGTAAGAAATTTGTTGAGCGTAATAACACTGAATGTTAATGGATAAAATTCACCAGACAAGAGACACAGATTGGCAGAATGGATAAGGAAATATGATACATCCATATGCTGTCTACAAGAAACCCACCTTCAACCCAGGGATACAAGGGGCTGAAAGTGAATGGCTGAAAATTTTTTTACAAGCAAACAATACCCAAAAAGGGCAGGAGTAGCTATCCTAATATCAGACAAAATAAGATTTAAATGCAAAACCATTGTAAGAGACAAAGATGGACACTATATATTAGTAAAATGGTAATCTCTCAAGAAGAGAGAACAATCATAAACATTTAATCATCTAATCGGGGTGCCTCAAAATACATGAGGAAAACTCTGGAAAAAGTAAGTGGAGAAATAAATGCCTCAACAATTATAGCAGAGGACTTTAATACACCATTATCATCATAAGACAGAACATCTAGACAGAGAATCAATAAAGAAACAAAGACTCTGAACAATACTTAGAGGACCTGGACCTAATAGACATATACAGAACACTACATCCAAATACAGCAGGATTTACATTCTTCTCAAGGGCACATGGAACATACTCTAAGATAAACAACATGCTAGGACACAGAACAACTCTCAATGAATTCAGAGAGATTGAGATTATACAAAGTAATTTCTCTGACCACAATGGAATGAAATAAGAAATCACTAAGGGCCAGAGAAACAGATTAGGCAAAAAGATATGGATGTTAAACAACACACTATTAGAGAAGCAGAGAGTCAAGGAAAAAATCTGAAAAGAAATCAGTAACTACCTGGAAAGAAATGAAAATGACAACACAACATATCAAAACCTATGGGATGCAGCCAAACCTGTCCTGAGAGGGAAGTTCATAGCTATAAATACATATATTAAAAAAGAAGAAAGAGCTAAAATTGAAGAACTAACTGCACACTTGGAGGAATTGGAAAAACAACAACAAAGTAAGCCTAAAAGAAATAGAAAGAAGGGAAAAACAAAGATTAGAGCAGAACTAAATGAAATACAGAATAAGAAAGGACAAGTTAAAATAAGCAAAACCAAAAGCTGGTTCTTCAAGAAGATTAATAAAATTGACAAATCCAGACTAAAAAAGAATAAGAGAGAATATATGCAAATAAAGAAAATAAGGAATGAGCTACGGGATAACACCACTTACCCACAGAAATAAAGAGTTTGATAAGAGGATACTTTGAAAAATTATATGCCAACAAGAATGATAATTCAGAGGAATTGGACAAATTTCTAGAAACTCACAAACACCTACATCAGTGAAAGAAGAAATTGATGAACCCAACAGTCCAATTACAAGTAAAGAGATTGACTCAGTCATCCAAAACCTCCCAACTAATAAGAGC
Organism: Tolypeutes matacus; assembly: GCA_026826555.1. Lineage (NCBI taxonomy): Eukaryota > Metazoa > Chordata > Mammalia > Cingulata > Chlamyphoridae > Tolypeutes > Tolypeutes matacus. Next base: position 946,296 of record JAKSZT010054090.1, on the reverse strand, counting down.
CCAGAAACTGATGGCTTCACAGCTGATTTCTACCAAACATTCTGGAAAGAGCTAACACCAATCCTGCTTGAGCTCTTCCAAAAAACAGAAGTAGAAGGAATATTGCCTAACTCACTCTGTGATGTCAACATTACCCTAATACCAAAGCCAAAGAAACCATAAGAAAGGAAAATTACGGACCAATTTCTCCAATGAATCTAGATGCTAAAAGCCTCAACAAAATACTTGTTAATCGCATTCAACAACATATCAAAAGAATTATACATCATGATCAAGTGGATTTCCTTCCAGGTATGCAAGGATGGTTCAAAATAAGAAAATCAATCAATGTAATACACCACATAAACAGATTGAAAGAAGAAAATAACATGATCATTTCTATAGATGCAGAAAAAGCATTTGACAAAATACAGCACTCTTTCCTGATAAAACCACTGCAAAAGATAGGAATAGAAGGAAACTTTCTGAAAATGATAAAGTTATATATGAAAAACCCAAAACTAACATCATCTTCAGTGGTGAAATCCTAAAAGCCCTCTCTCTGAGATAGGGAACAAGACAGGATGCCTACTATCACCACTCCTATTTAACATTGTCTTAGAAGTACTTGCTCAAAAACTGAGGCAAGAAAAGAATATAAAAGGCATCCAGAATGGAAAAGAAGAAGTAAAATTTTCATTATTTGCAGACGATATGATCCTATAAGTAGAAAGCCCTGAGAAATCTACAACAAAGCTCCTAGAACTTATAAAGGAGTTCAGTAATGTCACAGACTATAAAATCAATGCTCAAATATCAGTAGCATTTCTGTACACCAATAACAAGCAATCTGAGGAGGAAATTTAAAAAATACCATTTACAATAGTAACTAAAAGAATCAAATACCTAGGAATAAATTTAACAGAAGATGTAAAGGACTTATATACAAAAAACTATACAACACTGTTAAAGGAAATCAAAGAAGACATAAATAAATGGAAGAAATTCCCTGTTCATGGATAGGAAGTCTAAACATCATCAAGATGTCTATCCTACCCCAACTACTCTACAGATTTAATGGAATCCCAATAAAAATCAACACTGTATTTTTTGAGGAACTGGAAAAACTATGTACAAAATATATTTGTAAAAGTAAGAGGCTCTAAATCACCAAAGACATATTAAAAAATAAAAATGAAGTTGGAGGTATCACATTACCTGACTTTAAAACATACTACAAAGCTACAGTGCTCAAAATGAATGGTATTGGCACAAGGCTAGACATATTGACCAATGGAACCGAATTGAGAGTTCTGATATAGATCCTTGCATTTACAATCATCTGATATTCAACAAGGCCACCAAGCACACTCAGTTGGGAAAGAATGGCGTCTTTAACAAGTGGTGCTTGGAGAACTGGATATCCATATCCAAAAGAATGAGAGAAGAATGCCATCTCACACCTTATATAAAAATCAATTCAAGATGGATCAAAGAACTAAATATAAGAGCCAAAACCATAAAGACCTTGGAAGATAATGTAGGGAAACTTCTACAGGACCTGGTAATAGGAAATGATTTCATGAACCTCACACCCAAAGCATGAGCAGCAAGAGAAAAATAGATAAATGGTATCTCCTCAAAATTAAAAACTTCTGCACCTCAAAGAAAATAAAAAGGCAGCCTAAACAATGGGAGAAAATATTTGGCAGCCATATACCTGATAGGAGCCTAATATCCTGCATATATAAAGAAATCCTACACCTTAAAAATAAAAAGACAAACAACCCATTTAAAAAATGAGCAAGTGACCTGAAAAGACACTTCTCCAAGGAAGAAATACAAATGGCTAAAAAGCATATGAAAAAAATGCTCGACATTGCTAGCTATTAGGGAAATGCAAATCAAAACTACAATGAGATACCATCTTACACCCGTCAGACTGGCAGCTATTAAAAAAACAGCAGACTATAAGTGTTGAAGAAGATATGGAGGAATAAGAACCCTCATCCACTGCTGGTGGGATTGTGGAATGATCCAGCAACTGTGGAGGACAGTTTGGCAGTTCCTCAGAAAACTAACAATAGAACTTCTGTATGATACAACAATTCCTCTGCTGGGTATATAACCAGAAGAATTGAAAGAAAGGACATGAACAGATATGCACACCAATGTTCATAGCAGCATTGTTCACAATTGCCAAAAGTTGGAATCAGCCCCAGTGCCCATCAACAGATGAATGGATAAACAAAATGACGTACATACCTACAATGGAATATTACTCAGCTGTAAGAAGGAATACAGTGCTAACAAATGGAATGACATGGGGGAATCTTGAAGACCTTATGTTGAGTGAAGCAAGCCAGGCATTGAAGGATGAACATTATATGACCTCTCTGATTTGAATTGAGGAAAGTGAGCAGTCTCTAAGAACCATTGTCTGAAAGACAGATTAACAAGGGAAAGAAAGAGAAGAGAAGTTTGTGAGCCGTCATGCACATGGACATAATCTATGGTAAATTGATAAAGTATAATTGCATATTGAAGAACAGGACAGGTGGGTAGTGATATTACTGGGTTTGGTGATGCAGGGTTGACAGGTGGGTAGATTAGGAAGGGCAGGTTAGAATACTCAGGATACTGGGGAGAGTGTTGGGTGGGGGACTAAGTGAACATGGGATTTCTGGGTATGATGTCAAAAGTGCAGGAGTGGGAATGCCCTTATGGCAGTATGACAAGGTAGTGTCACTGGTTTAGGGTGTAGGTTGGGGGAGCATTCAGGACAGCGTGCATCTGGAGTAGGCATCTGGGGAGTGTATGAGTGTTCATCCTGTCATAGTATGTTGTGTCAGGGAGTGGAGACCCACATGGTGAGTGGGAAGGAGATGGACCCCATTTTGGGGAAGACTGATTCAACCAGAAACAGAGAGGTCAGTGTCTCTTAGGCACAAAGGTGGATCCTAATAGGAGAGGATAATCAGGATGTCAAGACATCTGTTGCATGTAACTATGAATCTTGTCATCCAATGAGTCAAGTCAGGGAAGTGTCTTGAGCCCCAGGGGGATGGGGAGGAAGGAACAGAAAAGATCAAACAAGGGGTATTGAGTGGTCATGGGAAATGTTTTTCATTACCTTACAGTAATGAACACAGGACATGGTAAATATCATCAAAAATTATTAAATTGTACCATCTAAATTTTAAACTATACTGTAAACCATTGACAATGTTTAGTAGCTATGCTTCACTATCTGTATAACAGTTATAACAATGCTACCATCCATATAACAAAGGTTTTTATACGAGGTGAGGAAAGGGGAAGGAGGTTGGTTATATGGGAGTCTCTAGTATTCTGTGTGTGACTTTGCTGTGACCTAAAACTTCTTTGAAAATTAAATGAAAATTTGGGAGACACTGGGGAGTGGTGGCAGGTGCCATAGTATACACTGGATACCAAATAAAGCAGTGATAAAAGGGAAAATTATATTTTTATATATATATATATATTTTGCATTTACATTTAATATATTTTTCCCCGTTTATTGAATATCCCAAGCCCTTAATTTTATTTTGTGTCTAGTGTTTTTTTAAAGTTACCATGTATTTTATCTCTTATATTTAAACTTATCTTTATTATTTCATTTTCCTATTAATTGTATTTGGCTATTACATGGGCTTCATCTTCAAGGAAGGTTTGGATTACAGAATGGTTACAGAGGGGCAGGAGAGGATCATTGGTGGGGGGTGTCTGTGATGGGGTTTCATAGGAGGAAGTTCACCTGAATATACATGAAAGATATATAGATTTGTTCAAATGATCAAGGAGTGGGGCATGGTCACTGTGGGTAGACAATTGCTCAATAAAAGAGGGAATACTGAATTCCCAGCTGGGAGAGCTCTGCCACATTCTCCAAGGGACCTGCAACATTCCCCCGAGTGCAAGGGCAGTGTCTGGCAGAAGAGGAAGGTCCACTGATGGGTTCTTGTTATTGATAACCAGCGAGTTTTTGCTCTTGTAATTGAAACTTAGCCTACTGTTATGGGGGTGCCTAAGGGTTGCCACCTGAGAGCCTCCTTGTTGCTCAAATGTGGCCCCTCTCTAAGCCAAATGCACCATATGAATGCATTACCTTTCCCCTGGTGTGGGACATGACTCCTGGGGATGAGCCTCCCTGGCAATGAGAGATTAATACCAAGTGCCAACTGGCAATATGACGGGAAAAAGACCATGAATAAAAGGGGGAAAAGGTAAAGAGAAATGAGTTCATGTGGCTAAGAGACTTCAAAGTGAGTTGGGAGGTCATCCCAGAGGTAACGCTTACACACATCTCAGTAGGATCTCATAGAACACCAAAGTGGATATCACCCCACACAGACGGGCTCCTGAGGGCTCTGGAGACACCCAGGTCCTATATAAGGGGGGGGGGCAGCCCCAGAGATTGACGCCTTTTCAGTGGGCTCTACTTTGGAATCTGTGCTCCTGAGAGTGACAGAGTTGGACTCAAATAAGTCCTCCCTGCACATGGCCCATCAGTCCCTTCTATTCAAACCTATATTGTGATGCTGGAGTTTGTAGGTATACTTCCAGAGACAGGAGCCTTTGGCCTGCTCATGTGCCAGCTGTGCCTAGAATCTCAATGGAGGTGCAACTCCTACTTTACAACTCAATGGACTCTCCCAAGTCACCTGGTGAGGAGATGATGATGGACAATGGCTATCCCAGGGAATGGAGAGAGTCTGCAGCTGAAGGAAGGGTAATCCCATCCATCACATCCATGGGATATGAGCCCCCTCTCACTTGGAGGTGGAGTGGACACCACCACCCCAAACTCCTCAGGATTGGGGGAAGAGCTATGGACTAGAGTGGGCTCACATGTATTCTGTCGTAGGCATATTGTGATTCAAGCAATGGAAGAAATTACAACAGTGAGGTGGAGCCAGTGGCCACTGGATACTTTTGGGGCAGGTAAGGGAAAAGCAGTTGTAATACAGGTGCTTTTTCAGGACTTCGGAATTATCCTGAGTAACATTACAACGACACATATAGGGCATTTTACATTAGCATATAACATGCAGAACTGTGTGGGGGTGAGTGGGGTCTACAATGCGAACTGTGGTCTATGCTTAGTGGCAAAGCTCCAGCATGCATATATCCATTGCAGGTGATGAGCCACATTAATGAAAGTTGCTTATGTGGAATGTTATGGGAGGTGTGGGAGGTGGGGAACATGGGAATCCCTGTAATTTTTGTGTAACATTTACTTAATCTAGGCATCTTATAATATATATATATATATTTTAAAAAATCAACTCCAGATAGATCAAAGATATAAATATAAGAGCCAAAACCATAAAGACCTTGGAAGATAATGTAGGGAAGCATCTACAGGACCTTGTAGTAGGAAATGGTTTCATGAATTTCACACCCAAAGCACAAGCAGCAAGAGAAAAAATAGATAAATGGGATCTCATTAAAATTAAAAACTTCTGCACCTCAAAGGATGCTATTAAGAAAATAAAAAGGCAGCCTAAGCAATGGTAGAAAATATTTAGCAACCATTTATCTGATTGGAGCCTAATATCCTGCATATATAAAGAAATCCTACACCTCGAAAATAAAAAGACAAGCAACCCATTTAAAAAATGGGCAAGTCACTTGAAAAGACACTTCTCCAAGGAAGAAATACAAATGGCTAAAAAGCACATTAAAAAATTCTCAACATCACTACCTATTAGGGAAATGCAAATCAAACAACAATGAGATACCATCTTACACCCAACAGAATGGCAGCTATTAAAAAAAAACAGCAGACTATAAGTGTTGAAGAGGATGTGGAGGAATAGGAACTCTCACCCACTGCTGGTGGGATTGTGGAATGGTCCAGCCACTGTGGAAGACAGTTTGGCAGTTCTTCAGAAAACTAACAATAGATCTTCCATATGATCCAGCAATTCCACTGCTGGGTATATACTCAGAAGAATTGAAAGCAAAGACACGAACAGATATATGCACACCAATATTCATAGTGGCATTGTTCACGATTGCCAAAAGTTGGAATCAGCCCCGGTGCCCATCAGCAAATGAATGGATAAACAAAATGACATACACACCTACAATGGAATATTACTCAGCTGTAAGATGGAATAAAGTGCTAAGACATGAAATAACATGGATGAATCTTGAAGACCTTATGTTGAGTGAAGCATGCCAGGCATTGAAGGATGAACAGTACATGAACTTACTGATTGGAATTGAGGAAAGTGAGCAGTCTCTGAGAACCATTGTCTGAAAGATAGGTTAACAGGAAAGAGAAAGGGAAGAGAAAGTTGTGAGCCATCATCCTTATGGACATAATCGATGATAAAATGATTGTATAGTTCCATATTGAAATTTAGGACAGGTGGGTAGTGATATTACTGGGTTTGGTGGTATAATGTTGACTGGTGGGTAGATGACAAAGGGTGGGTTAGAATACCCAGGTTACTGGGGAGAAAGATTGGGGAGGGACCAGGTGAACACAGGATTTGTGGATATGAGGTTGAAAATGCAGGAGTGGGAATGCTCTTATTGCAATATTACAAGGTAGTGTCACTGGTTTAGGGTGTAAGTTGGGGGGGGGCATTCAGGATAGAGTGCATATGGAGTAAGCTTCTGAGGAATGTGTGAATGTTCATCCTGTCACAATGTGTTGTGTCGGGGATTGGTGACCCACATGGTGAGTGGGAAGGAGATGGACCCCCATCTTTGGGTGGACCGATTCACCCAGAAACAGACAGGTGGGTATCTGTTATGAGCAAGGGTGGATCCTAATAGGGAAGGACAATCAGTGTGTCAAGACATCTTGTTGCATGTAACTATGAATCTTGTCATCCAATGAGTCAAGACAGGGGGGTGTCATGTGTCCCAGGGGGGTGGGGAGGAAGGAACAGAACAGGGTATTTAGTAGTCAGAGGAAATGTTTTTCATTAGCTTACAGTGATGGACACAAGACATGGTAAATATCATCAAGAATTACTAAACTGTACCATCTAAATTGTAAACTATACTGTAAACCATTGACAATGTTTAGTAGCCATATTTCACTATCTGTATAACAGTTATAACAGTGCTACCATCCACATAAAAAGGTTTTAATATGGGGTGAGGAAAGGGGGACTAAAGAGTCTCTAGTATTCTGTGTGTGACTTTACTGTGATCTAAACCTTCTCTGAAAATTAAATGAAAATTTGGGTGACGCTGGGGAGTGAGAGGGGGTAGGTGCCACAGTACAGACTGGATACCCAATAATGCATTGATCAAAGGAAAATTGTTTAAAAAAATTTGTTTTAATTATTTGTTTTTTCCAATTTTTTAAATATCCCAATCCTTTAATTTAATTTTATTTTTAGTGTTTTTTAAAAGTTTCCATGTATTTTATCTGTTATATTTAAACTTATTATTATTTCATTTTCTTATTTATTATATTTGGCTATTATATGGGCTTCATTTTCAAGGAAGGTTAGGATCACAGAAGGGTTACAGTGGGGGCAGGAGAGGATCATTGGTGGGGGTGTCTTGGATGGGGGTTTCATGGGAAGAATTTCATGAAAGATATATAATATTATTCAAATGATCAAGGGGTGGGGCATGGTCACAGTGGGTGGAGAATCACTCAATAAATGAGGGAATATTGAATTCCCAGCCTGGAGAGTTCTGCCACATTCTCCAAAGGAGCAACAACAGTCCTCTAAGTTCAGGGACAGTGTCTTGCTAAGGAGGATGGTCCACTAATGGATTCTTGTTATTGATGACTAGCCTTAGGAGTCTTTGCAATTGTAATTGAAACTTAGCCTACTGTTATGGGGTGCTTAAGGGTTGCCACCTGAAAGCCTCCTTGTTCCTCAAATGTGGCCTCTCTCTAAGCCAAACGCACCATATGAATGCATTATCTTCCTCCCAGTGTGGGACATGACTCCTGGGGATGAGCCTCCCTGGCAATGATGGATTAATACCAAGTGCCTACTGACAATACGACTGGAAGAAGACCTTGAATAAAAGGGGGAAAGGGTAAAGACAAATGAGTTCATATGGCTAAGAGACTTCAAAGAGAGTCGGGAGGTCATCCCAGAGGTAATGCTCATGCACACCTCAGTAGGATCACATAGAACACCAAAGTGGATATTACTCCACACAGAGTGGCTCCTGAGAACTCTGGAGACACCCAGGTCCTATATAAGGGGGGATAGCTCCAGAGATTGATGCCTTATCAGTGGGCTCTACTTTGGAATCTGTGCTCCTGAGAATGACAGAGTTGGACTCAAATAAGTCCTCCCTGCACATGGTCCATCAGTCCCTTCTATTCAAACCTATACTTGGTGCTGGAGTTTGTATATTTTCTTCCAGACACTAGAGCCTTGGGCCTGCCCATGTGCCAGCTGTGCCTGGAATCTTGGTGGAGCCGCAACTCCTACTCTACAACTCAATGGACTCACCCAAGTCACCTGGTGAGATGATGATGAACAACAGCCATCCCAGGGAGTGGAGAGAGTCTGCAGCTGCATGCAGGATAATCCCATCTATCTTATCCATGGGATATAAGCCCTCTCTCACTTGGAGGTGGAGTGGACATCACCATCCCAGACTCCTCAGGATTGGGGGAAGAGCTATGGATTAGAATGGACTTACTGGTATTCTGTTGTAGACATATTGTGATTGAAGCAATGAAAGAAATTCCAACATTGCAGTGGAACCAGTGGCCACTGGATGCTTTGGGGGCAGGGAGAGGGAAAAACAGTTGTAATACCAGGGCTTTTTTGGGACTTGGGAATTATCCTGAGTGACATTACAACGACAGATATAGGCCATTTTACATCAGCATATACCATGCAGAACTCTGTGGGAGAGAGTGTGGCCTACAATGTGAACTATGGTCCATGCTTAGTGGTAAAACACCAGGATGTGTATATCCATTGCAGGTGATGTGCCACACTATTGGAAGATGTTTATGTGGGAGGTTATGGGAGGTTTGGGAGGTGGGGAACATGGGAATCCCTATAATTTTTGTGTAACATTTATGTAATCTAATCATCTTTTAAAATATTTTTTTAAAAAGTTCATGGGGCATTGCCACAGTGGGTAGAGACTCACACAACAAATGAAGCATTGCTGAATTCCCATCCTCGGGAGCTCTGCCACATTCTCTAATAGAAGAGCAGAAATCCCCCAATTACAAGGGCACTGACTAGTGTAGAAGGATGGTCTATTGATGGGCCCTTGCTACTGATGACTGTGCTTATCAGCCTTTTGCTTTTGAATTTGCAACTGGACCTAGTGCTATAGAGTGTCTAAGAGTTACCTCCTGAGAGCCTCCTTGTTGATCAAATGTGGCCTCTCTTTAAGCCAAACTCAGCATATGGCTGCATTACATTTCTCCCAGCAAGGGACGTGACTCCCTTTGATGAGCCTCCCTGGCGCCAAGGAATTACTACCAAGCACTTTCTGGTGATACAACTGGTTAAAGACCTTGAATAAGAGGGAAAAGGTAAAGACAAATGAGTGTATATGGCTAAGAGACTTCAAAGTGAGTCAGGAGGTCATCAGAGAGGTAAGGCTTATGCACATCTCACCAGGATCTCATAGATGGCCAAAATGGACACTACTCCAAACAATGGGGCTCCTGAGGGCTCCAGAGAAACCTAGGTCCTGTGGTCATTGTGGATATCTCTGGAGTTTGTTGCCTTAACAGAGGGCCTTTCTTTGGAGATTGTGCCCCCAAGTGTGACTGAGTTGGACTCAGATGTGACTTCTTTACACATGCCTCTTCTGTACCTTTTGTTTGAGCCTGCATTTGGTAGGTGTACATCCAGGAGACTTGAATCTCTGGGGTGTCCATGTACTGGCTGGACCCTGAGCCTCAGAAGAGTTACAGCACCTACTCTCCAGTTAATTCTCATCCTGGGGAGCTCTGCCACATTTTCTAATGGAACAGCAATTATTCCCTAAATATAGGGGCAATGAATAGTGGAGGAGGATTGTCCACTGATGGGCCCTTGATATTGATGGCTGTACTTATGAACGATTACTTTTGAAATTGAAATTTAGCCTAGCATTAGAGGGTTCCTAAGAGTTACATATGGAGAACCAGCTTGTTGCTTAAATGTGGCCTCTCTCTAAGCTGAACTCAGCATATAAATACCTTACCTTTCCCCCATAATGGGATGTAACTCCCAGGGTTGACCCTCTCTAGCACTGAGGGATTACTACTACACATGAACTACCAATGTAACTGGAGAAAGACCTTGGACAAAAGGGGGAAAATGTAAAGACAAATGAGTTTATATGGCTAAGAGACTTCAAAGTTAGTTGGGAAGTCATTCCAGATGTTATGTTTGTGCATGTCTCAACAGGATCTCATTGACTGTCAAAGCAAGTACTACTTCAAATAGCAGGGCTCCTGAGGTCTCTGGAGACATCCAGGCACTATAGTCAGGGCAGATAGCTCAGGAGTATTGTGCCTTGCCAGTGGGCCATAGTTTGGAATTTATGCTCCCCACTGTGACAGAGTTGGACTCAGTTGTGGTTTCCCTACATATGGCTCTTCTAACCCTTCTACTTGAACCTATATTTAGTAGTAGAGTTTATAGGTGTACATCCAAGAGACTTAAATCTTTGGGCTGTCCATGTACCAGCTGGGCCCTGAATCTCAACAGAGTTGCAACACCTACTTTCCAATTCATTGGAGTCAAGCAGGACAACTAACAAGGAGATGATGATGGACAAGAACCATCCCAAGGAACTGAGAGAGTCTACAACTGCAAGCAAGAGAGACCCATCCATCTGCCCTATGGTACAGAAACCCTCTCTGAATTAGAGGTGGAGTGGGCATCACCATCCCAGAATCCTCAAGATTGGGGAGTGAACTATGGGCATAATAGACTTCCTGGTACTCTGCTATAGACTTGTGATTCTAACAATGTAAGAACTTATATCTTTGATGTGGATGCAGTGGCCACTGGGGGTTCTGACAGCAGGGAGAGGGAAAAATGGGTATAATTTGGGGGCATTTTTAAGACTTAGGAATTGTCCTGAAAGACATTGCAATGACAGATACAGGCCATTATATTTCTTGTCATAATCTACAAAATTGTGTGGGAGAGAGTGTAAACTACAATGTAAACTATAATCCATGTTTAGTGGCAATGCTTCAAAATGTGCTCAATTGTAACAAATGTACCACACTAATGAAAGGTGTTGTTAATGTGGGAAAATGTGGAAGGTGTAGGGAGAAGGGCATATGGGAATCTCCTTTATTTTTCATGTAACATTTATGTAATCTAAGTATCTTAAAAAATTTTTTTGAAAAAAAAAAACCCATATTGGGTCATGCCCTATTGAAGTGATCTAGTTAAAGAGAATTTCCCTTAAGTGAATCTAATCAAAATGTCCCATGTACAATAGTTTTACTTGCACAGGAATGGATTAGCTATAAGAAAAAGACTTTCTGGGATCTATCCTGTTTCAAACTGTCACAATATGCAAGCCTTTAAGAGCTAGCCTAATTCAAAGAACAAACAGACAATTTCCCTTCCCTCCTGGGATTCCCTTTCTAGTTGGCAAGTCTGACAGTAACATTTGATATTGAGATCATCAGCAGGTGGCACACCCAGTAAGTTTGTGGGACACTCTCACATATCCCTTTATGGCAGATGTCAGGATCAACTGAAAAAAAGTGGGTACATTTGGGTCAAGAGTGACTATTATTACCACAGACCACAGTAAGGAATATGAGGTGGTGTCAGTAAGGATCTGGCAGCCCCTTGGCTGCAATCATCCTATGATTCCAGCTAAGGACCTGTTAATGGGTGGTTCCTTTCCCATGCAGGAGTAAAGGAGATCAAGAGAGGTGTGGATAGGGTCTGGAGCCTTGAGGAGTCCTTTGATGTTTGGAAGCTAAGCCTTGGGCCCAGCTTGTGGGGCAGAGAGTCCAAGGGGCCAGGATTGGAAGGAACAGCTCACCCAGGTATCCAGACACACTTTGTCTCTTGACAATAGCTCAGTCCTTCCCTACTCATGCTACTGGGCCTGGAGAGCCTCCATTAGCTATGATATCCTCTGGATAATGGAAGGCTCTTTCCTGACCACTTAGTGTGTTGGTGGACAATTTTCAGGTAGTCACAGCAAGGGACTGGGAGAATCTGGCACATGTGAATTTGGTAAGAGAAGGTCCATAAACTATATACATGTCTGGGAATCTGGGACTCCATCCTCATGAGGGTTGTTGAGGATTGTAGTAGGAGATATGAAGGTGCCTAAAAAGCATGGTCCTGGGGAGATCTGCTTAGCCTAGGGAGCACTCAATGCAGAACAAGGCTTCTGATGATCAGCAGAAATAACAAGATTGGGTGAGAGAGGAGAACCTGAGTCACAACTTCCATTCTGGGACCCTGGTGCTGGTGTCGACAGCTCATCTCTAAAATGGGGGAAAATCACTGAGTGCACAGGAAGATCTCCCAAACAAGAGCAAATGCCCCAACATTCATCCTGGTGGTTAGAGCCACCTCCCAAGTCCTCTCCAGCTCATTCTTAAAGCAGGAAGAACCTCCAGTCCACTTTACCTCTGCTTCTCACAGATGAAGTGGAGGGAGGCTGTCTAGCCTTCTTTTTTGCCCAGACTTTGAAAGTGCTGCCAGCCTCCTGGTCTGCCCTGACCTGGAATATCTGCCTGGCCAGGCTCTTTGGATGGCATCTGGAGACCTTGATAGCAGGGAACGTGAGATAGTTCTTTGTCCCCTATGTCTCCAAGCTTTCAGTGCATGGCTGAACCTGGGATGGCCTCAAGCACTAAAAGACATTGGGGCACAGAGTGGGAGGTGGCTGGGGACCTAGGGTATAATGCACGATGTTTTCCAGGAGATAGTTGTGCATGCATGCTTTCCCCAGAGCCTGCCTCTCACAATTGCCTGTTGCCCTTGTCCTGACTTTTAGGGAGATGAGGGACTGGCCTGGGAGGGAAGTAAATCAAGACCTGGTGTGCCTTCTGGGTTGTACTGAGCCAGGGCTGAAGGGGAATAGCTGAGAGAGGCTGACTGTCTCCCCACCCACTATGGCCTGAGCACCTGTTCTAGGTCTGAACCCCGCAACCAGTCAGCACCCCCAGTGCCCTGGCATGGTGTAGCCTCTGGGATTGATGCTGCCATTGGGAGGTGACAAAGAAGGGTGATGTGTCTGGGGCCCCAGGGGGGGGGGCAGCGGCTGGTCCTAGAGCCCAGTAATCAGACAACTCCAACCAAGGACCAGAGAGGAGAGACTTTGTCAGAGGCCAAGAATGGGCAAATTCCACAGGGCAAGGTAGGTATAGGCAACCTAGGCCAGGTTTCAATGCATGCTGTGTGGTTTTCTTTGGAAATGAGGGGCCCAAAGATCCTGGGTAATCCAGCTTCTCACTCCACAAACCTGACCAATTTACCTCTCTGCATCTTCACTTGAGCACAGGCACACACACTTACATTCTTACACACACTCACACATTGACTTATGGGTGGGGCCATGAGGGGTGGGTAGGAGAAAGCAATTCCAGAATAAGGTGTCCTGGGTTCTATGAGGACTCAAGGAGCAGAGGGGGAGCTGCTCTTGAGCACAACCTCAATAACCATCTATACCATATCCTACATACTCACTGGGATGCCTTCATTACTGGGTTGGTGTAAGGTCTGGCCAACAGCTGAACCCTTCCTGGACCCTCTCAGATGCAGGCCACCCTCCTCATCAGCTGTCAGAACCCTTCCTTCCCAAGCCTCACCTATGGTGGCCTGCCTACCTGACAATCAGGATCCAGTCATAAATGAAGCATATTGGGTCATGAATTGGAGGTGGAGAGAACAAGCATTGGGTTACCCTGAAAGGGCTGGGTCTCTCTCCCCAAGTTGGGCTGTGTTTTTCTCCTCCTTAAATACTGAAATGGCAGGTAGCTGAGCTCAGATTTGCAAGAAGGCTTTTTGTAGGAGGTGGGTCAGGTCTTTGGGGGATCAGCAGAGCCTCATTTTTAAACTCCAGTTTCTGGGGTCACCCAATTTATTGGCCATTTCTGTTGCCTGTGGTGCTGAGGAGCAGGACTTGTTCCACCTCCAGCCATCCAGGCTGGATCTCTCAACCCAGTTGGTTCTGGCCCATGACCTCAGGCTGGGGGTTAGGGCTCACAACTGAGGCAGTACCAAGAGCCCTAGCAGTAAGGCATGGATGCTGAGGGTTTGAAATCTAATCTAAAGTGAGGATGGGCTGGCTCTCATCAGCCTCATGACCTAAGGTAGGTATCCAGAGTTTGACTTGAGAAGTGGTTTCTTTGCTCATTGCTTAATACCTTCTGCTTGACCTCCTTCCTTGGTCTTGAGCATCTGCTGCTGTAAAACAGGGATGATGTGCAATATCCTTGGGGCTCAAAATCTGCTCTGGGTTCCTGAAACACAAAGAGGGTGAAGATCCCTCTCTATTTATGTTTTGGCTTCTGCATTTGAGAAAAGTTCTAAAATGTCTGGGCTAGGTACTCTCCACCCTACCCCCATATCAGGATGCCTATGTCCTCTCTTGAATCTGGCTTTCTGGCAGGTACCCAAAGGCTGTTGGAAATATTGAAGACCAACCTCAATCTTCTCCTCTGAAAAGTGGGGTAGTAGGAGGGCTAACCACCTTGGGTAATTGTCCGTACAAAATGGGAGAAGCCCTGGAAAAGCTTTTATGGTTTCTGCTTCTGTGGAAAGGTTGGGAAGAGGAGCCAGTGTCCATGTGTGGCATTTTCCTCTCCCCCATTAAGGAGCTACACCTTACCCTTCACTCACCCTTGACTTTTGGCAAAACATTTCCCCATCTGTAAGGGATGTTTGAGATTCCATTTAGGGCAGGGTGTCTTAACCGTTTTTGTTCCATGAGCTCTTTTGCAAGTCAAGTGAAAACCATGGACCCCTTACTATCTCTATACTATATTGTTTATTATTTAATAAATATATCACACCCACACTGTGGGGAGATGGAATACCCACTTTCCCCTCCCACTGGCTATTTGTGTATATTGCTGGGAGGGGTGGGGTTGAACTGGCCAGCAACCAGACCCCCTTGGGTGAAACAACCATAAGAGAGGTGACAAGTCATGTTTATTATTAACTGTATCTGTTCACATTGCACCCTTTACCTATGCCACAAAAAAAATGTGCTATCTCTTGCTTGTGCATGTACACCCCTCTGCTGTATTCTCTATATAAACCTATAGCCCTCAAGAGGAGGTGCAGAGCTTCTCGCAGCCAGCTGCTACCAGGTTATGTGAGTAATAAAGGCATGACCAATGCTGGGCTCCCATATGGTTTCTCTAGAATATCAAATCATTTGGTCAGCCTTCGCAGGCTTGACCTCCTGCATTACAATTGGTATAGTTGGCAAGATATTCCAGGGTCTTCTAATGGTGTAAGAGCTGTGAACAGCATTGCAGTCACAGGGAACTCTATGGGAGAAATCCCAAAGGAGCCCCATTCCTCTACGCTGTTTGAACTGGCTCACCTCATAGACACTTGGGTTCCCATACATGACTTGGTGGGTGCCCCATATATGCCTGCAGGGTTAGCACAGTTAGAGAAGAATGTAGAAGATATCTTCATGAAAAAAGAAAGGAGTAATCAGCTGGTAAAGAATAAAGGAGCAATGCTTATAAAGAAAAAGAAGCAACATGCTCTGGATGCTGCTGTTGCATGGTCATTCCTCACTGATTTATGAGAGAGCAGATAAACAGTTGGCTGCTGAACTGAAAACACTGAAACTCATAATACTTGTGTAAACTGTGGAAGAGTTTACATGGGGTGTTACTTAGACAATGTTTTAAGTTTTAGTCACATTTTATTTTGATCAGAATTTTTATCAAGATATTAAAAGGAACTCTCCGTTTTGAATCAATAGCTAATTCCTGATTCTCAATCCTAAGTGTACTCCTAAAAAGTAATCCAGACTATATAAGGGTTAAATGTCTGTCTAAATTGCTAAATTTGGGCTTAAATGCATTTATACTCCTCAAGTATTCCTAATTAGTTGCTGATTACTAATAAAAATGTTTCTAAGAATGAACTTGCTTACTATAGGCAACATGGATTCCAGCAGAGAATGTAAAAGCAATAAAAATCAGAGATGTGAAATGATGGAGACCTGGGAGACAGCCATACCAAAGGAGTAAGAATTATGATTCAAATTACTGAGCTTTATGTTTTTGTTGGTGTGTCTTAACTATGTATGTATTACCAAATGGTAATTTTAACTTAACAAATGAAAATTCTTAAATGAGCACTATTTAAATGGCCAAAAATTAAATAAGAACTTATATTGGTAAATGAGTATATATTGGTAAATTAGCATTATATATGTTAAATCTTGAAGATAATGAAAATTGTAACTTTTTGGCTAATGAAATGATTACAAACCTCTTTTTAAAAAAAAAATTGTTTATGCCTAAATTGAAAGGAATAGTTGTTGTTGTTGTTTTCACAGAACAAAATGAAAGTTATGAGACTTAAGTGGATATGAAAGAAATAGAAGATTTGTGAGAACTTGTTTAAGGGGGTGTGTTTTGTCTAAGATAAGATGGCTGTTTTACAAAAAATCAAGATGGAAATATGTAGGACAAAACTTAAATGCATTTGACAAGTTGTAGAAAGGTTAATGAACAGGAATTTCACTTTTTTCCTGACTATAATTCAAGCTAATTTAAAGGTGGAATTTGTCTTGAAATGAAGTAACTGGTCAATGTGGTTATGGATGGTTTTAGGAAGTTTGTAAAAGCATTTACCAAAGTGAAAGATTAACATGTAAATGATTCTGGGAAACCATTATTAAGTAGAAATCTAGGAGTTGATGTTAATAACAAAAGATAACTTTATAGTAAAAAAATCTATCCTCAATATGTTTAATGGTTTAAAAAATACAGAGAAGTTAAGTCTTTTCCAAACTATTTACTAAACTTATTGGTCACTGTAATAAATAAAGGCCTGCTTAAATATAGTGTTCAGACCTGACAACTTTTAATATTCTTATGAAACCCTTAAGCATATCTTTTATTGCAAACTGTTGGAAATAATTTCTTCTTTCAACTTGTAAAAATTGAGATGCTGAAATATATACACTTAATCTGTATAATATTAGAGAAAAACAAAGTGTTGTTAAACATGATTTTAATTATTATAAAAAGTGGTATATGTCACAATAAACAACTTCTTGACCTGGAAATCAAAACGTGGATGCTTTGACTCCTATTCATCTGATTTGCCCCCTCTTCCACTAAAAAAACAGTTCTATGGCTGCAGAAAAAGTGTGGCCATTTGGGGCTGCTGGAAGTGGTACATAACAGTAGATTACCACAAATTAAAGTAACACCACTGCTGTATGCAGCAGTCCCAAATATAGCCGGTTTATTGCAAGAAATTTGTACCCAGTTATGACAATATCTTGTTGTTTTAGAACTAGCAACTGTTTTTTTTTAGTGTCTCCTTAGACAAGTCAAGCTAGCCGGCATTCACCTTCTTGTGGGAAGGCCAACAATGAACTTACAGTGCTTCCCCAAGGCTATGTGCATAGCCCAACCCTCTGCCCAGGCCTGGTGGCTAAGGATCAGGTTGCATGAAAGAAACCTGTGGCTGTAACCCTATTTAACCAGTAATTCTCTTTCAAAATTAAAAGAAGCATCAGAGACAATGATAACTTATCTTGAGAACCTGGGATGAGAAAATAATTGGAACAACCTGCAAGGTCCCTGCTGCTCTGTCAAATTCTTAAGTGTTGTTAAAGTACAATGTTTTCCCACATCTCAAATTCCAAAAAAAAATTAATGGCCTTTCTGGGGTTGTTGGGGTATTGAAGACCCTTCATCCCTTATTTAGCTCAGATATTAAAATTATTGGATGTGTTAATCAGGGAAGGCTGTGCATGGGAGGTCACCCCCAGCAGACTGCTTTTAAAGAAGTAAAAAGGGCAATAACACAAGCTCAAGCAGTAAGAGAAGGTGGACCCTGACTTACCCTGTTAATTAGATGTGGCCAGCACTGATATTGGCAAACTTGGACAATTTGCTTAAATTATCTCTGCTTCTGTCTCCTCAGTTATAAAATGAGAAAACAATATTAATATTATTAGCAAACCTATGAAAGTTAATTGAATTAATATGTAAAGTGCCTAGTACAAAGTGCACACAAGAAATGTTATTTAATTCTCATGATCACTTTTTAAAAAATTATTTGTCTCTATTTTCATAATTTTTTAAGGAAGTACAGGGAATTGAACCCAAGACCTCATTCATGGGAAGCAGGTGCTCAACCACTGAGCTACACCCACTCCATATTTTATTAGATACTCAGATTACACAAATGTCACATGAAAATATAGGGGATTCCCATATGCCCCACTTCCTACACCTCCCATATTAACAACATCCTTCATTAGTGAGGTACATTCATTGCAATTGATGAACACAATTTGAAGGATTGCCATTAAGCATGGATTAAAGTTTACACTGTACTTTACACTCTCTCCCAACCCAATTATATAGGTTATGGCAAGATAAATAATGGCCTGTATCTCTCATTGCAATGTCATTCAGGACAATTCCCAAGCCCTGAAAATGCCCCTGTATTACACCTGTTTTCCCCATCCCTGCAATCAGAACCTCCAGTGGCCACTGCCTTCACATCAATGATATCATTTCTTCCCTTGCTTGAATCACAATAAGTCTATAGTAGAATAACAGTAAGTCTACTTTAGTCCATAGTTCATTCTCCAATCCTTAGGCTTCTGGGATGGTGATGTCTGCTCCACCTCTAATCCAGAAGGGACTGCAATCCCATAAGGCTGATGGATGGAACTCTCTTGCTTGCAGTTGTAGACTCTCCTGGTTCCTTGATATAGTAGTTGCCCAACATCACGTCCTTGTTGCTTGTCCTGAGTGAGACCAATGAACTGGAGGGTAAGTGTTGCAACTCTGTTGAGATTCAGGGCCCAGCTGGCACATGGATAGCCCAAAGATTTCAGTTTCTCTAGTACTACTAGTACTTTAGTACTAATTATAGGTTCAAATAGAAGGACAGAAGAGCCATGTGTAAGGATACCACAACTGAATCCAACTCTGTCACACTGGGGAGCATAAATACCAAAGTAGGGCCCACAGGTAAGACACCAAACTCCTGAGCTATCTGCACAACTACAGTTTCTGGATGTCTCCAGAGCCCTCAGAAGCCCCACTATTTGTGGTAGTATCTCCTTTGGCAGTCAATGAGATACTACTAGGATGTGCAAAATTGTACCTCCAGGAATGACCTGCTGACACACTTTGAAGTCTTTTGCCATATGAATTCACTTGTCTTTACATTTTACCCCTTTTGGTCAAGGTCTTCTTCCAGTTGCATTACTAGTTGGTGCTTGGTAGTAATCCCTTGTTGCCAGGGAGGTTCACCCCAGGACTCATATCCTGTTCTGGGAGAAAGGTAATGTATTTATATTGAGTTCATCTTAAAGAGGCCATATAATACCAGGTACTCTATAGTACTAGGCTAAGTTTCAATTTCAATAGTAAAGGTTCATACACACAGTCATCAATATCAATAGCCCATCAATGGACAATCCTCCTTCATTAGCCATTGCCCCTGTACTTAGGGATTCTTGCTGATCCATTAGAAAATGTGGCAGAGCTCTCTAGGATGGGAATTTGATATACCTTCAGTTATTTTGTGAATCACTACCCATTGTGACAATGCCCCATGAACATTTGAACACATTTATATGCCTTATATGTATGCCCAGCTGAGCTTCCTCCTACGTATCCCTCTTCACTGACAACCCACACTGAGTCTCCCCTGCCACAGTTATAGCCTTCTGTGATCCAAAACTTCTTCAAAATGAAGCCATGATTGGAATATTTCTCAGCTGTAAGAAGGAATAAAGTGCTAACACACAGGATAACATGGATGAATCTTGAAGACTTTATGTTGAGTAAAGCAAGCCAGGCATTGAAGGATGAACAGTACATGACCTCACTGATATGAATTTAGGAAGTTGAGCAGTTTCAGAGAGCTATTGTCTGCAAGCTAGGTTCACAAGAAATAGAAAGAGAAAAGTTTGTGAGCCATCACCCATACAGACGTAATCTAAGGTAAAGTGATAGAGTGTAGTTGCATATTGAAGGGATAGGACAGGAGGATAGTGATAGTATTGTTGTTGGTGCAGGGTTGACAGGTGGGTAGATTGGGAAGGGTGAGTTATAATGTCCAGGATACTGGAGGGGAGGGTATGGAGAGGGGCCAGGTGAACACTGGGGATTTGTGGGTATGAGGTTGAAACTACAGAAGTAGGAATGCTCTTATGGCAATATGACAAGGAAGAGTCACTGGTTTAGAGTGTTTGTTTGGGGGGCATTTGGGACAGGGCGCACCTGGATCAGGCTTCTAGGGAGTGTGTGAGTGTTCATTCTGTCATAATGTGTTGTATCATTGGGTGGAGACCCACATAATGAGTGGGAAGGAGATGGACTCCCATCCTTGGGAGGACTGATTTGTTCAGAAATAGACAGGTGGAAGTCTCCCAAGAGCAAAGGTGCTTCCTAATAGGGGAGGACAAATCAGTGTATCAAGACCTATTGTTGCATGTAACTATAAATCTTGTCTTCCAACGAGTCAAGCCAGGGGGGTTCTCTTGGGCCTTGTGGTGATGGGGTGGGAGGAATAGAATAGATAAAACAGGGGGTATTTAGTGGCCAGTAGAAATGTTCCTCATTACCATACAGTGATAGACACAGGACATGGTAAATATCATCAAAATTTATAAAAGTGTACTGTCTAAAATGTAAACTATAGTGTAAACCATTGACAATGTTTAGTAGCTATGTTTCACTATTTGTATATCAGTTATAACAATGCTACTATACACATATAAAAAGGTATTAATATGGGGTGGAGGAAAGAGGGAGGATTTTGAGTATATGAGGGTCTCCTGTATTCTGTTGTGACTTTGCTGTGACCTAAAACTTCTTTGAAAATTAAATGAAAAATAGTGAGACATTGGGGAGTGAGAGGGTGAAGGTGCCATGGTACAGATTGGACACTAGATATTGCAGTGATGAAAGGCAAAAGGTCAAAATTTTTTTAAAAAATATTTTTCATTTTTTTAATATCCCAATCTTTTAATTTAATTTAATTTTTAATTTTTTTCAATTTTTATGTATTTTATCTCTTACATTTAAACATTATTATTTCATTTTCATATTAATTATACTCAGCTATTGTAATGGCTTCATCTTTGAAGAAGCTTTGGATCACAGAAGGGTTACAACTGGGGCAGGGGAAGATCATTTGTGTGGGGTGTCAGTGATGGGAGTCGCATGGGAGGAAGTTCACCTGAGCATAAATATAAGGTATATAAAAATGCTCAAGGTGCACGGAGCATTGTCACAGTGAGTGGAGAATCACTCAATAAATGAGAGAATACTGAATTCCCATTCTGGAGAGCTCTGCCACATTCTCTAAGGGACTAGCAACAGTCCCCCAAGTGCAGGAGCAGTGACTGGTTAAGGAGGATGATCCACTGATGGGCCCTTGATATTGATGAGTAGCCTCATAAGTCTTTGCTCTCAAAATTGAAACTTATCCTATTGTTATGGGGTGCCTAAGGGTTGCCTCCTGAGAGACTCCTTGTTGCTCAAATGTGGCCTCTCTCTAAGCCAAACTCAGCATATGAATGCATTACCTTCCTCCCAGCATGAGACATGACTCCCAGGAATGAGCCTGCCTGTCACCGAGGAATTACTACCAAGTGCCAACTGGCAATGTAACTCTAAAAAGACCTTGAATAAAGGGGAAAAGGTAAATACAAATGAGTTTTTATGGCTTCAAGACTTCAAAATGAGTAGGGTCATCATCCCAGAGGTAATGCTTATGCACATCTCAGTAGGATCTCATAGAATTCCAAATAGTGGGGCTCCTGAGGACACTGGAGACACCCAGTTCCTATATCAGGGCAGATAGCTCTAGAGTTTGGTGCATTGCCAGTGGGTCCTACTTTGGTGTTTGTGTCCCTGAGAGTGACAGAGTTGGACTCAACTATGTCTTCCCTGCACATGGCTCTTCTGTCCCTTCTATTCAAATCTATACTTGGTACTGAAATTTGTAGGTGTATGTCCAGAGACTTGAGTCTTTGGCCTGTCCATATGCCATCTGGGCCCAGAACCTCAGTGGAGCAGCAACTCCTACTCTACAGCTCATTGGACTCACCCAGGACAACTGGTGGGGAGATGATGATGGACATCAGACATCCCAGGGAATGGGGAGAATCTGCAGCTGTAGGCAGGATAATTCCATTCATCTTCCCCATGGGATATAAACCCCCTCTCCTTTTGAGGTGGAGTGGACATCACCATCCCAGACTCCTGAGGATGGGGGGATGATCCATGTTCTAGAATGGACTTATTGGTATTCTACTATAGACATATTGTGATTCAAGCAATGGAAGAAATTACAACATTGATGTGGAGCCAATGGCCACTGGAGGCTCTAGGGGCAGGGAGAAGGAAAAAGAGTTGTAATGCAGGAGATTTTTTTGGGACTTGGGAATTGTCCTGATCACAACAACAGATATAGGCCATTTTATATCATCAAATAACATGTAGAACTGTGTGGGAGAGAGTGTGGTCTACAACGTGAACTATGGTCCATGCTTAATGGCAAAGCCCCAGGATGTGTTTATCAATTGCAATTAATGCACCACACTAATGAAGTATGTTTATGTGGGAGGTTGTGGGAGGTGTGGGAGGTGGGGTGTATGGGAATCATTATATTTTTTGTGTAACATTTATGTAATCTAAGTACCTTTTAAAATTTTTTTTAAAAATGAAGCCAATAAAGTAGCCAAATACAATTAAGAAAATGAAATAATATAGTTTTTAATAAAAGAAATAAAATACAAAAATTTCAAAAAATAAATTGGTATAATAAAAATAATGAAAAAAATTAATTTTTTTTTTACCTTTTGCCTTTCATCACCATAAGATCTGTTGTCCTATGTGTACAGTGACATTTTCTTCCATTTATTCCCCCAGTGTCTTACTTTTTTCATTTTGTCCTCAAAGAAGTTTTGCAGAAGTCATGTACTGAATACAGGGGAGTACCATATACCTCAAATCATCCCCTCTTATCCTCCTTCCCCTATTAATAATCTTTTATATGTAGATAGTACATTTGTTACAACTGATAAACAAATATTGAAACATACCTACCAACCATGGTCAATGGTTTACATTATGGCTTATATTTTGGACCGTACACTTTTATAAACTTTGATGCAATTCAACATGGCCTGTATCCATCATAGCAAGATCATGTAAAACACTTCCATTTCCCCCAAAATACTGACTGTTCCTCTATTCTATTCCTCCATCCTCCTCCCCTCGGGACCCATGGCACCCACCAGGCTACACTCCTTGCACTGGATTCAGTTACTTGCAACAACACTGAGGGCCTGATACACTGGTCTGTCCTCCCCTATTAGGCCCCACCCATGCTCTCGAGAGACTCCTGCCCCTCTATTTGAGAACATAGCAGGCCTTCCTCAGGATGGGTGTCTACCAACTTGCCACTCATTCTGTGGGTCTCCACCCACTGATATAATACACTATTGCAAGAACACTCACAACTCTCTAGAAGCCTACCCCAGGTGTGCCCTGTCCCAAAAGGCCCCCACATCCAACACCCCAAACCAGCAACCCTCACTTGCCATATTGCCAAAAGAGTATTCCCAACATTATAGTTTCAACCATGGACCCATCAATCCCCAGTGTTCACTTGCTCCCTCCTCCAAACCTCCTCCCAGCTCCATGGTCACTCCAACTCACCCTCCCAAACCAAACACCCTGAAAAGTGAGCACTGACCAACTCAACAGCATCATTAAATCACTGTCATACCCCTACATTTTACAACCACAGACTTCCACCTTATCCTAGATTTTACTCATATGGGCATTGATTCACATCTTCTTTTCTATTTCCTGTAATCCTATCTTCCAGACACTACCACTGTGCTTCTACTCAATTTGCTTAATTCATATCAGTGAGGTCATGTAATATTTGTCCTTCCATGACTGGCTTGCTTCATTCAATATAAGGTCCTCAAGATTCATCAAAGTTATCACGTGTTAATACTGTATTCCTTCTTACAGTTGAATAATATTCCATTGTATGTATATACCATAATTTGTTTATCCATTCACCTGTTGAAGAGCATTTGGGTTGATTCCAACTTCTGGCTATAGTGAATAGTGAATAATGAGTAGTGAATAATGAATCATTGGTGTGCATATATCAGTTCATCTCCTTGCTTTCAGTTTTTTTTTTTTTTTTTTTTTGGGGGGTGGGGTATATACCCAGCAGTGGAATTGCTAGATCCTATGGCAGTTTTATAGTTAGTTTTCTGAGGAACCCCCAAACCGTTCACAGTGGCTTCAGCATTCTACATTGCCACCAGCAGAGATGAGGGTTCCCATTCCTCCACATCCTTTCCAACACTTGTAGTCCTCTGTTTATTTAATAGCCACCAGTCTGATGGGTGAAAGATAACATCTCATTGTAGTTCTGATTTCCATTTCCCAAAAAGCTAGTATGTAAAGCATATTTTCATGTTCTTTGTAGCCATTTGTATTTCTTCTTTGGAGAAGTGTCTACTCAAATCACTTGCCCATTTTTTAAATGGGATGTTTGTCTTTTTATTTTTGAGGTGCAGGATTTCTTTTTATATGCAGGATATTAGGACTGTATTAGATATATGGTTACCAAATATTTTCTCCCATTGAGTAGGTGGCCTTTTCACTTTCTTGACAAATTCCTTTGAGGTGCAAAAGTTTTTAATTTTGAGGAGCTTCCATTTATCTATTTTTTATTTCATTGCTCATGCTTTGTGTGTAAAGTTCATGAAACCATTCCCTAATACAAGATCATGTAGATGCTTCCTTACATTATCTTCCAAGATCTTTATCATCTTGGCTCCTATATTTAGATCTTTGATCCATCTTAAGTTGATTTTTGTATAAGGTGTGAGATGGTGTTTCTCTCACATTCTTTTGGATATAGATATCCAGTTCTACAAGAACCATTTGTTGAAAAGGCCATTGTCTCCTATTTGAATGGGCTTGGTGGCCTTGTCAAATATCAGTTGACTGTATATGTGAGGATATATATCAGAACTCTCAATTCAGTTCCATTGGTCAGTATGCCTATCCCTGTGCCAATACCATGCAGTTTTGTCCACTGTAGATTTGTGGTATGCTTTAAAGTCATGTAGTGTGATTCCTCCAATTCTGTTTTTCTTTTTCAATATGTCTTGCTTTGGGGGCCTATTGCCCTTCCAAATAAATTTCATAGTTAGTCTTTCCAATTCAGTAAAAAATAAAATGCTGTGGTGATTTTTATTGGGATTGTATTTAATTTGTAGATAAGTTTGAGTAAGGTAAACATCTTAATGATGTTTAGTCTTCCTATCTGCGAACAGGGAATGTTCTTCCATTTAAGTCTTCTTTGTTTTCCCTTATCAGTGTTGTGTAGTTTTCTGCATATAAGTCATTTATATCCTTAGTTAAATTTATTCCTACATATTTGATTCTATTAGTTGCTAATGTAAATGGGTTTTTTCCCTTGATTTCCTACTCAGATTCCTCTTTATTGGTGTACTGAAATGCTACTAATTTTTGTACATTGATTTTATAACTTGCAACTTTACTGAACTCATTTATAAGCTCTAAATGTTTTGTTGTACATTTCACAGGGCTTTCTATGTGTAGGATCATGTCATCTGCAAATAGTGAAAATTTTACTTCTTTCCAATTTTGAAGATTTTTATATCTTTTTC
This sequence comes from Tolypeutes matacus, assembly GCA_026826555.1. Taxonomy (NCBI): domain Eukaryota; kingdom Metazoa; phylum Chordata; class Mammalia; order Cingulata; family Chlamyphoridae; genus Tolypeutes; species Tolypeutes matacus. The sequence continues at coordinate 920,439 of JAKSZT010054090.1, read as the reverse complement.
TTGCCTACATGCTCAATTACTTCTAACACAATGTTAAATAGAAGCAATGAAAGTGGGCATCTTTGTCTTGTTCCCAATCTTAGAGGGAAAACTTTTAGGATTTCTCCATTGAATATGATGTTAGCTCTGTTTTTTTCATATATACCCTGTATTATATTGAGGAAGTTTCCCTCTATTCCTACCTTTTGTAGTGTTTTTATCAGGAAAGTGTGCTATATTTTGTTGAAAGCTTTTTTCTGTATAAATAGAGATGATCATTTTTCTTTTGATCTGTTTATGTGGTGCATTAGATTGATTGACTTTCTTATGTTGAACCATCCTTGCATACCAGGGATGAAACCAACTTGGTCATGGTGTATAATTCATTTGATGTCTTGTTGAATATGGTTAGCAAGTATTTTGTTGTGGATTTTATCATCTAAGTTCATTTGACAGATTGGTCTATAGTTTTCCTTTCCTGTGGCATCTTAATTTGGCTTTGGTATTAGGGTAATGTTGGCATCATAGAATGATTTAGGCAAGGTTCCCTCCACTTCTATCTTTTGGAAGAATTTAAGCAGGATTGGTGTTAGGTCTTTCCAGAATGTTTTGTAGAATTCACCTCTGCAGCTGTCAGGTCCTGTACTGTTCTTAGTTGGGAGGTTTTTGTTGACTAATTCTATCTCATTACTTGTGATTGGTCTGTTGAGTTAATCAATTTCTTCTTTTGACAATAGAGGCCTCTTGTGTATTTCTAGGAATTGTTCCATTCCCTTTAAATTATCCATCTTGTTGGCATATAATTGTTCAAAGTATCCTCTTACGATATTCTTTATTTCTTTGTGGTCAGTGGTGATATCCCCTTCTTCATTTCTTATTTTATGTATTTGTATCTTCTCTCTTCTTTTCTTTGCTAATCTAAGGGTTTGTCCATTTTATTAATCTTTTCGAAGAAACAGCTTTTGATTTTGTTTATTTTGCTAGTGCTTTCTTATTTTCAATTTCATTTACATCTGCTGTAATCTTTATTTCTTTCTTCCTACTTTCTCTAGGATTAGTTTGCTGCTCTTTTTCTAATTCCTCTAGGTGTGCAATTAGGTCTTTAATTTAGGTCTTTCTTCTTTTTTGATATACGCATTTATGGCTATGAATTTCCCTCTCAGTACAACTTTTGCTGCATCTCATAGGTTTGATACATTGTGTTGTCATTTTCATTTCTTTCAATGTAGTTAATGATGACTTTTGAGATTTCCTCCTTGACCTGCTCTTTGTCTCAGAGTGTGTTCTTTAACTTCCATCTTTGTGCTTAATCTGCTTCTATGCCCCTTTACTGATTTCTAGTTTCATTCCATTTTGGTCAGAGAAATTACTTTTTATAATTTCAATCTTTCTGAATTCATTGAGAGTTCTGTGGCTTAGCATGTGGTCTATCCTGAAGAATAATCCATGTGCACTTGAGGAGAATGCATATGCTCCTGTATTTGGGTGTAATGTTCTGTATAAGTCTATTAGGTCTGGATCCTTTAATGTTTTACTCAAACTCTTTGTTTCTTTATTGACTCTCTGTAAAGATATTCTTTGTAGTTGTGATAATGGTGTATTAAAGTCCCCCATTACAATTGTAGAGACATCTATTTCTCCAATTAATTTTTCTGATGTTTGCCTTGTATATTTTGAGGTGACGTGGTTAGGTGCATAAAAGTTTATGATTGTTCTTTCTTCTTTTTTTTTTTTTTTTTCTTTTGCACAGTTTTTTATTGGGATGTCTTTTTGAAATATAGACATTTTCTTTTTGATATATAGACATTTTTCATGTATATTCAAGTCCTTGAATACAACTCCTTTCTTGGTTATACATTTTGCATATATTTTCCATGATATGTTTTGACTTCCACTCTTTTGTTAGTATATTTTAATGATAAGAAGTTCTTAATTATAATATAGTCTAATTATCAACCATTTCCTTTATTTTATTTTTTTTAGCTTCATTTTTTTTTATTTGGGTAAAAATAAAAATTTTCACAATACATACCAATATATGTAAGATGATATATAAATACATATGCATAGATGTGCATTTGCTTACAAAAGTGTTATATTATTTATAAATATAGATAGATTTTTTTTTTTAAGAGGTCCTTAGATTACCTAAAATATTACACAAAACCTACCGGGATTCCCATGTTCCCCACCTCCCACACCTCCCACCACATCCCACACAAACATCCCCCAAAGTGTGGCCCATCACCCTCAATGCACTTACACATCCTGGGGCCTTGCCATCAACCATAGACCACACTTCACATCGTAGACCACACTCTCTCTCACACAGTTCTGAATGGTGTGTGCTGATTTAAAATGGCCTACATCCGTTGCCACAACAGCACTCAGGACAACCTACAAATCCCAGAAAATCCCTGTATTTCAACTGCACATCCCCTCCCTGCCTCGAAAGTGTCCAGTGGCCACTGGCTCCACCTCACTGTTATAATTTCTTCCATTGTTGGAAACACCATATGTGTACAACAGAATACCCTCAAGTCCACTCTAGTCCATAGTTCTTCCCCCAATCCTGAAGGGACTGGGATGGTGATGTCCACTCCACCTCCAAGTGAGAGAGGGCTTATATCCCATGGATATGGTGGGTGGGATGATCCTGCCTGCAGATGCAGGTATTCTCCATTCCCTGGGCTGGCCGTTGCCCATCATTGTCTCCCCGCCAGGTGATTTGGATGAGTCCATTGAGATGTAGGGTAGGAGTTGCAGTTCCACTGAGATTCCACGCACACCTGGCACATAGGTAGGCCAGAGGCTCCAGTCTATGGAAGTATACCTAAAACTCCAGCATCACATATAGGTTTGAATAGAAGGGACTGATGAACCATGTGCAGGGAGGACTTATTTGAATCCAATTCTGTCACTCTCAGGAGCACAGATTCCAAAATAGAGCCCACTGATAAGGCATCAGTCTCTGGGGCTATCCCCCCTTATATAGGACCTGGGTGTCTCCAGAGCCCTCAGGAGCCCCTCTATGTGGGGTGATATGCACTTTGGTGTTCTATGAGATCCTGCTGAGGTGTGTGTAAGCGTTACCTCTGGGATGACCTCCCAACTCTCTTTGAAGTCTCTTAGCCACTTGAACTCATTTGTCTTTACCTTTTCCCCCTTTTATTCAAGGTGTTTTTCTAGTCATGTTGCCAGTTGGCACTTGGTATTAATCCCTCGTTCCCAGGAAGGCTCATCCCCGGGAGTCATGTCCTACGTTGGGGGGAATGTAATGCATTCATTTGCTGAGTTTGGCTTAGAGAGAGGCCACATTTGAGCAACAAGGAGGCTCTCAGGTGGCAACCCTTAGGCACCCCATAACAGTAGGCTAAGTTTCAGTTACAAGAGCAAAGACTCATAAGGGGAGTCATCAATAACAAGAACTCATCAGTGGGCCATTCTCTTTTGACAGACACTGTCCCTGCACTCAGAAGACTGTTGCTACTCACTTGGAGACTGTGGCAGAGCTCTCCAGGCTAGGAATTCAGATTCCCTCATTTATTGTGTGATTGTCCACCCATCATGACCATGCCCTATCTTTTGATCTTTTGAACAATTTTGTATATCTTTCATGTATATTCAGATGAGCTAACTCCCATGAATCCCCCCTCCCAGACACCCCTCACCAATAATCCCCAGCAGTACCCATTGTAACCCTTCTGTGATCCAAATCTTCCATGAAAATGTAGTCCATAAAATAATCAAATACACTTAATAGGAAAAAGGAACAACAATGATAAGCTTCCATGCAAGAGACAAACATAAGGAAACTCGGGGGGAAAAGAAAAACCAATCAAACAGAAACAAAACAAAATATAATTAGCAGATTGGTACATTCAAAAAATGGGGGAAAAAGCAAAAGAAATGACTTTTAAAAATATATATATATATATTCTTTTTTTTTCCTTTTATCGCTGTGTTATCGGATGTCCGGTGTGTCATGACACCTTCCCCCTCTCAATCCCCATTGTCTTCCAAATTTTCATTTAATTTTCAAAGAAGTTTTAGGTCACAGCAAAGTCACACACGGAGTACCAGAGACTCCCAGATACCAAACCACCCCCCCTTCCCCACCCCATATTAACCCCCGCCTTTTTTTTTTTGATGTTAGCATTGTTATAACTGTTATACAGATAACAATATATAGCAAATAAACATTGTCAATGATTTACAGTATAGCTTACAATTTAGATGATACAGTTTAATAAGTTTTGATGAAATTTACCATGTCCTCTGTCCATTACTGTAAGGTAATGAAAAACCTTTCCCATGACCACTAAATACCCCATTAGATCTTAACTGTTCCTTCCTCCCCACCCCTCTGGGGCATATGACATTACCCTATCTTGACTCATGGAATATCAAGATTCATAGTTACATGCCCTGGGTATTGAACCTGCCCTGCCTAATCTACCCACCTGTCAATACTGCACAACCAAACCCAGTAATATCACTATCCATCTGTCCTATCCTTCAATATGCAACTATACTCTATCGCTTTACCATAGATTATGTCCATATGGGTGATGGCTCAAAGCCTGCTCTTCTATTACTCTCCCTTGCTAACCTATATTTCAGACAATGGTTCTCAGAGACTGCTCACTTTCCTCAGTTCAAATCAGTGAGGTCATATACTGTTCATCCTTCAGTGCCTGGCTTGCTTCACTCAACATAAGGTCTTCAAGATTCATCCATGTTATTCCATGTGTTAGCACTTTATTTCTTCTTACAGCTGAGTAATATTCCATTGTATGTCTGTGCCACATTATGCTTATCCATTCGTCTGTTGATGGGCACCGGGGCTGATTCCAACTTTTGGCAATGGTCAGCAATGCCGCTATGAACATTGGTGTGCATATATCTGTTTGTGTCTTTGCTTTCAGTTCTTCTGGGTATATACCCAGCAGTGGAATTGCTGGATCATACGGAAGATCTATTGCCAAACTGTCCTCCCCAGTTGCGGGACCATACCACAGTCCCACCAGAAGTGGATGAGGGTTCCTATTCCTCCACATCCTCTCCAACATTTAGTATCTCCTGTTTTTTAATAGCTGCCATTGTGATGGGTGTAAGATGGTATCTCATTGTAGTTTTTATTTGCATTTCCCTGCTAGCAAGTGATGTTGAGCATTTTTTCATGTGCTTTTTAGCCATTTGTATTTCTTCCTTGGAGAAGTTTCTTTTCAGGTCACTTACCCATTTTTTAAATCGGTTGTTTGTCTTTTTATTTTCAAGGTGTAGGATTACTTTATATATGCAGGATATTAGGCTCCTATCAGATATATGGTTGCCAAATATTTTCTCCCATTGGGTAGGCTGCCTTTTTATTTTCTTAATAACATCCTTTGAGCTGCAGAAGTTTTAATTTTGATGAGATCCCATTTGTCTATTTTTTCTCTGGCTGATCATGCTCTGGCTGTGAAGTTCATGAAACCATTTCCTATTACAAGGTCCTGTAGATTCTTCCCTATATTATCTTCGAAGGTCTTTATGGTTTGCGCTCTTATATTTAGATCTTTGATCCATCTTGAGTTGATTTTTGCGTAAGATACGAGATGGTATTCTTCTCTCATTGTTTTGGATATGGATATCCAGTTCTCCAAGCACCTCTTGTTAAAAAGGCCATTCTCTCCCAACTGAATGGGCTTCGTGACCTTGTCAAATATCAGATGACTGTATATGCGAGGATCTATATCAGAACTCTCAGTTTGGTTCCATTGGTCAGTAGGTCTATACTTATGCCAATACCACGCAGTTTTGATCACTGTACCTTTGTAGTGTGTTTTAAAGTCAGGTAGTGTGATACATCCAACTTCATTTTACTTTTTCAATATTTCTTTGGCAATTCGAGGCCTCTTGCCTCTCCAAATATATTTTGTGGTTAGTTTTTCCAGTTCCTTAAAAAATATACAGTGTTGACTTTTATTGGGATTGCATTAAATCTGTAGATTAGTTTGGGTAGGATAGACATCTTGATGCTGTTTAGTCTTCCTGTCCATGAAGAAGGAATATATTTCCATTCATTTAAGTCTTCTTTGATTTCCTTTAACAGTGTTGTGTCGTTTTCTGTATATAAGTACTTTACATCTTCTGTTAAATTTATTCCTAGGTATTTGATTCTTTTAGTTACTATTGTAAATGGTATTTTTTTCCTGATTTCCTCCTCAGATTGCTCATTATTGTTGTAAGGAAATGCTACTGATTTTTGAGCATGGATCTATAGCCTGCAACATTACTGAACTCCTTTATAAGTTCTAGATGCCTTGTTGTATATTTCTCAGGGCTTTCTATGTACAGGACCATGTCATCTGCAAATAATGAAATTTTTACTTCTTCTTTTCCAGTCTTGATGCCTTTTATGTTCTTTTGTTGTCTCAGTGCTCACGCAAGTACTTCTAAAACAATGTTAAATAGGAGTGGTGATATTGGGCATCCTTGTCTAGTTCCTGATCTCAGAGGGAAGGCTTTTAGGATTTCACCATTGAAAATGATGTTAGCTTTGGGTTTTTCATATATACCCTTTATCATATTCAGAAAGTTTACGTCTACTCCTATCTTTTGTAGTGTTTTATGAGGAATGAGTGCTGTATTTTGTCGAATGTTTTTTCTTCATCTATAGAGATGATCATGTGATTTGTTTCTTTCAATCTGTTTATGTGGTGTATTACATTGATTGATTTTCTAATATTGAACCATCCTTGCATACCCGGGATGAAACCCACTTGGTCATGGTATATAATCCTTTCGATATGTTGGTGAATGTGATTAGCAAGTATTTTCTTGAGGATTTTAGCATCTAGGTTCATTAGAGAAATTGGTCTGTAATTTTCCTTTCTTATGGTATCTTTATTTGGTTTTGGTATTAGGGTAATGTTGGCATTGTAGAATGAGTTAGAAAATATTCCTTCTACTTCTATTTCTTGGAGGAGCTAAAGTAGAATTGGTGTTATCTCTTTCCGGAATGTTTGGTAGAATTCAGCTGTGAGGCCATCTGGTCCTGGACTCTTCTTAGTTGGGAGGTTTTTGATGACAGAGTCTATCTCTTCACTTGTAATTGAACTGTTGAGTTCATCTATTTCTTCTTTCATCAATGTAGGATGTTTGTGGGTTTCTAGAAACTTGTCCATTTCCTCTAAATTATCATTCTTGTTGGCATATAATTTTTCAAAGTATCCTCTTATGATACTCTTTATTTCTGTGAGGTCAGTAGTGATATCCCCTTGCTCATTCCTTATTTTATGTGTTTGCATCTGTTCTCTCTTTTTCTTTGTTAGTCTGGCTAAGGGTTTGTCAATTTTATAGATATTCTTGAAGAAACAACTTTTGGTTTTGTTTATTGTTTCCAGTGCTTTCTTATTCTCCATTTCATTTAGTTCTGCTCTAATCTTGGTTATTTCCTTCTTTCTACTTCCTTTAAGTTTAGTTTGTTGTTGTTTTTCCAATTCCTCCAAGTGTGCAGTTAGGTCTTCAATTTCAGCTCTTTCTTCTTTTTTAATATATGAATTTATGGCTATGAACTTCCCTCTCAGGACTGCTTTCGCTGCATCACATAGATTTTTATATGTTGTGTTGTCGTTTTCATTAGTTTCAAGGTAGTTACTGATTTCTTTTGAGATTTTCTATTTGACCCACTGTTTATCTAAGAGTGTTTTGTTTAACTTCTATATCCTTGTGCCTAACATATTTCTCTGTCCCTTAGTGATTTCCAATTTCATTCCGTTGTGGTCAGAGAAATTACTTTGTATAATCTCAATCTTTCTGAATTCATTGAGAGTTGTTCTGGGGCCTAGCCTGTGGTCTATTTTGGAGTATGTTCCATGTGCACTCGAGAAGAATGTAAATCACGCTGTATTTGGGTGTAGTGTTCTGTATATGTCTATTAAGTCCAAATCTTCTAATGTATTGTTGAGTGCCTTAGTTTCTTTATTGATTCTCTGTCTAGATGTTCTGTCTAATGATGATAGTGGTGAAGTCCCGTGCTATAATTGTAGAGGCATTTATTTCTCCTCTTAGTTTTTCCAGAGTTTGTCGCACGTATTTTTAGGCACCCCAATTAGGTGCATAAATGTTGATGATTGTTCTCTCTTCTTGAGAGATTACTACTTTTACTAATATGTAGTGTCCATCTTTGTCTCTTACAATAGTTTCGCATTTAAAGTCTATTTTGTCTGATATTAGAATATCCACTCCTGCCCTTTTTTCGCTATTGTTAGCTTGTAAAATGGTTTTCCAGCCATTCACTTTCAACCTCCTTGAATCCCTGGGTCGAAGGTGGGTTTCTTGTAGACAGCATATAGATGGATCATATTTTCTTATCCATTCTGCCAATCTGTGTCTTTTGATTGGTGGATTTAATCCATTGACATTCAATGTTATTACTTGTAATGAATTTCTTACTTCAGCCATTTTTTCTTTGAGTTAATGTATGTCATATGTTGTTTTGTTTCTCTTTTTGTCTTTTCAGTTGTTTTTAAACTCTCCTCCACCTCTCTCTCCCTTGTTTTTTCCTTGCAACTTGTAGAGATTCCTTTAGTATTTCTTGAAGTGCTGGTTTCTTATTGACATACTCTCTTAATTTCTGTTTATCTGTGAATATTTTGAACTCTCCATCATTTTTAATGCCAATTTTGCTGGATAGAGAATTCGCGGCTGAAAGTTTTTTTCTTTTAGTATTTTGACTATGTCATCCCACTGTCTTCTTGTCTCCATGGTTTCAGCTGAGAAATCAGTACTTAATCTTATTGTGCTTCCCTAGTATCTTTTCTCTTCCTGCCTTGAGTATTTTCTCTTTGTCTTGAGCATTGGACATTTTGACAAGTATATGTCTTGGAGTTGGGCTGTTGGGATTTATACTATTTGGGGTGCGCTGTGCTTCCTGGATCTGCACATCCATCTCTCTCAATAGAGTTGGGAAGTTTACAGGCATTATTTCCTTCAACACTCCTTCTGTTCCCTTTCCCTTCTCTTCTCCTTCTGGGATGACCATAATGCGTATGTTTGTGTATTTTGTATTATCGGTTAATTCCCTGAGTCCATGCTGGATTTTTTCTATCTTTTTGTCTATCTGTTCTACTATCTCTTTGATTTCAGCTGTATTGTCTTCCATATCACTAATTCTTTCCTCTGCCTGTTCAAATCTGCTGTTATGTGAATCCTGCGTCTTTTTCATTTCTTGGATTGTGCCATTGTTCACCATCATATCCATTACTTTTTTAGGCATGTTTGTAATTTCTTCAGTATATTCTTCCAGTGCCTTCTTTATATCCTTAATCTCTTCCTTCACTTTTTTAAGTTGTTTCATGATATTTGTTTGGATAGCTTTGATTAGCTTTTCAATGTTCTGCATTGCTTCCTGGTTTTTATTTTGTTCATTGGACTGGTCCATATTTTCCTGTTTCTCAGAGTCATTTGTATTTTTTTGTTGCCCTCTGGTCATCATATTATCTTGATGGGTTTGTTCAGTTGATTAGCTTTTCTCTATGCTCTAGAGTTTTATTTAGATGGTGGTTATGCATGTGAGTTAAGTTTTCTCTTTGGCACTTTTTCTTCTTATTTTATTTCCTTGCTTCTTTCTATGTTCCCTTGAAGGCAAAACATTAGGGCTAGAGGAATCAAAAGATGTAAGGAAGGCAGAAGGATAATAGTAATATTGATAAAAGTTAAAAGAGGTGCCAATGAGACTTAATGAGATGAATATTTAACTTGTGTAGGCAGTGTAGAGTAATAGGAAAAAACGTGGAGTTCCTACAATGGACTGGGAAAACAAATGGAGGAATATATATATAGTGATTTAGAAGGCTAGAGTTATGAGGAGGGAGAGAAATAGTAAAGAAAGGGCTGAAAGGAAAAAAGTTAATACTAATTAAAAAAGAAGAAGGAAATGAAATAGATGGAATAGAAATTCACTCCCTTAAGTTGTGGGCCTATGAAAAAATGTTGTATCTAAGCGCCACAACAGAAAGCAGAAGGCAAAAAGATGAAGGAAGGATAAGCGATAGTTTGTAATACAGAATCAATATAGACAACGAGTGGGAAATTACTGAAGAAGAAGCACAGCAAATAAATGACAAGTAGTAGCACCTAATTTTTAAAAAATGAAAGAAAAAAGAAAGGGGCGAGGAAAGAGGAAAGAAAAGCAAGAGACCAGAAATAAACAGAGAGAAACCAAAGATCCACACAGGCAAGCAATCAAACAGAGCTAAGGGGGTCAATGATTCCCCTAGGGTCCACGTGGATCCTCTCTGCCTACTTGTGTTTATCATTCAGTTTCCCCACAGGGTTCTTATATGCAGGTCCTGAAACAGCTTTTAGCTATTAAACTAAATTAAAAAGAATTTATTTTTCATTTATTGAAGTGACCTTCTCACTTTTTTTTTTTTTTTTTTTTAGCGAAATACAGGACCCAAAATAATTCCTCCTCTAGACCAACCCTTTACGGAAGGGACCCCAGCTGGGCTCATGGAAATTAATCAAGCACGTCCCACTTCCTGGACTCCCCAGGGTAGCTGTAGCTCTGATGTTAGTCAGTGTAGAGTGCTAAAGACGGCCGATTCCGCCCCTTCTGGAGCCGAGCACCAGTGTCACCAGGTTGCTATGTAAATCAGTTTGACTGCAGATTCGCATCTGCTCTCAGCCTGATGCTGCTTCAGGTTGGCTTATCTGCTCCCCAAAGCTATGGGGCAGTGCAGGCAGCCAGACTGATGTCGAAAAATAAAATAAAAAATTCCCTTCCCTGTCCTCCAACAGAACCCTCCTTCTTTTGGAGAGTGTCCCCTCTTCCTGGCTCCACAGCGACCCTGGGCTTATCCCTAGGCAGCTAGGCAAATCAGCTCCCTCCCCTGAACAGAATCACCCTTCCCATTCACCAGGTGCTGATTCGCTCCAGCTGTTCTGTTCACACAAGGTCCAAGGGACTCCAGGCAGCCAGATCCCCATAAAATAAAACTTTCTCACCCCGTTCATGGCTCCAACTGGCCGTTTTATTTTTTTTATTTTTCTCCCTAACAGCAGGCTCAGCCGTCTGTGCCAACCATCACCAATAGGCTTAAAACTTACGAATCTCTACCATTCCGTCCACGCCCTTGATCCACACAGATAGATGTCCCAAGCTTCTCATTCCACGTGTGCACAACACAGACCCCCAGGCAGGACCCTGTCCACAATCCGCCTTGCTCTGGCAGCTTTCAGTGTGTGCCCTCCTACACTAACGCCATCTTCTGTTCTTTCTTCTTGATAGTTTACCTCTTTTATTAGTATATAGTGTCCTTCTTTGTCTCTTACAATAGCCTTGCATTTTAAAGTCTATTTTGTAATATATTACTATAGCTGCTCCTGCCCTTTTTTGGTTATTGCTTGTAAAATTCTTTTCCAACCATTCACTTTCAGCTTCCTTGTATCCCTGTGTTTAAGGTGGGTTTCCTGTAGACATCATAAAGATGGATCATATTTCCTTATCCATTCTGCCAATCTGTGTTGCTTTACTGGTGGGTTTAATCCATTAACATTCAATGTTATTGCTGTCAAGAAATTACTTACATTAACCATATGTTTCTTAGGTTTATGTATGCTATATGTTGTTTTTATTTCTCTTTTTATCTTTTCAGTTGTTCTTACACTCTTGTCCAATTCTCTCTCTCCTGTTTTTTCCTTTAGACCTGCAGACTCCCTTTAGTATTTCTTGAAATGCAGGTTTTTTATTGACATACTCTCTTAAGTTCTGTTAATCTGTGAATATTTTGAACCCTTCCTCAGTTTTGAATGCCAGCTTTGCTAGATAGAGAATCCTTGGCTGGAAGATTTTTTCTTTTAGTACCTTATGTCATATCACAGCCTTCTTGCCTCCATGGTTTCAGATGAGAAGTCAGTACTTAATCTTATTGAGCTTCTCTTGTTTGTGATGGTTCTCTTTTCTCTTGCTGCTTTCAATATTCTCTCTTTGTCTTGAGCATTGGACAATTTAACAACTATATGTCTTGGAGTAGGGCTGTTAGGATTTATACTGTTTGGAGTGTGCTTTGCTTCCTGGACATGTATGTCCATGTCCTTCAATAGGGTTGGGATGGTTTCAGCCATTATTTCCTCCAACACACCTTCTGTCCCCTTTACCTTCTCTTCTCCCTCTTGGATGCTTATAATGTGTGTGTTTGTGTGTTTCATGTTGTCATTCAGATCCTTGAGTCCCGGCTGTATTTTTTCTATCTTTTTATCTATCTGTTCTTCTATCTGTTTGATTTAAGCTGTACTATATTCCACATCAGAGATTCTGTCCTCTGCATGTTCAAATATGCTTTCATGTTCTTCCATTGCATTTTTGATTACTTATATTGTGCCATTCATCACCATCATATCTACTATCTTTTTATGTATGTTTATAATTTCTTCAGTGTGTCCTCCCAATGTCTTCTTAATATCCTTAATCTCTTCCTTCAAGTTGATTCATGATATTTGTTTGGACATCTCTGATTAGTTTTTCCATGTTCTGCCCTTTTTCCCTCTGGTAGTTTAGATTCCTTGCAGTTGCCAGAGTCTTGCTGATCAGCTGCCTGTCTCTGCCTCCTTTCTGAAATAATTCCTTTCTTTACCTAGGTGGCTGGACATGACAGCCTGCCTTAGGTGATCCCCCTCCCCTCACCCTGTCAAGTCAAGGTCGCTTCCAATATTCAAGGGTTTCCCAGCTGGCTAAACTCACCACAAAGAAATCACTATGCACACTCACAGACCCCTCTTCCTTCCAGGGAATCTGTCATCACACTCCAGTTTGGAGCAGGGAGTCAGAGGCTCCACCTAGGCTATCTGTCTTGAGGTATGTGTGCTGCTTCCAGCCACTAAGATGAGTAACCCATGATTTCCCCTGGGTTCCCTATCTGTCTAATACACTCCTAGATGACTCAGAGCACCTTCCCACTCTATATATTGCCAAAGGAGCTGACAGGGAGGAAAACATCTGCTCTCCTCTCAGTTAGATACAATTCACCAGGAGTTTTATTCTCAGTTAATATCTCAGGGGTGGGGGAGGGGAGCCCTTCCTAGTAGGTGGGAGGTTTAATAAATCATGATTACTTGTTTTGGCTTATTTGTCTCCTTGACCAACACTCTCCTCGGAGTTGTGAAACAGTGTTCTGGTTTTTTGCTGTAACCCAAAGTAGGTCCCCAAAGCAGCTTCTGTCTCTTTCTCCACTGTTTTAGTGAGAGCTGAACCTTATCTTCTTAATGCATTGACCATGTTCCCATGATCCCCTTGTTATTTCTTTCTTTCTGCCTGTTTTTTTTTTTTTTTTTTTCCTAGTTTCTCAGGTTTTTCAGTTAGGTCTTGAATTTTAGCTATTTTTTAAATATATTTTTCATTTTTTAAAAAGATACTTAGATAACATATATGTTGCATAAAAATATAGGGGATTCCCATATGCCCTGCTCCCTACACCTCCCACATTTTCCTAAGTTAAGAACATCCTTCATTAGTGCAGTACATTCATTACAATCAATTAACACATTTTGGAGTATTGCCACTAAGCCTGGATTATAGTTTACATTGCATTTTACACTCTCTCCTGCACAATTTTGTGGGTTATGGCAAGACATGTCATTGTAATGTCATTCAGGACAATTCCCAAGTACCAAAAGTGTTTTTTATTTTTTAATATTGCCATTTAGAACTATAAATTTCCCTCCCGGCACAGCCTTCACTCAATCCCATAAGTTTTGATAAGTTGTGATCTAGTTTTCATTCATCTCAATATATTTACTCATTTCCTTGCAATTTCATCTTTGACCCACTCCACTGATGGTTTAGGAATATGTTGTTTAGACTCCATGTATTTGCAAATTTTCCATTTCCCACCTACTATTGATTTCCAACTTCCATTATGATCAGAGAAGGTATGTTGTATAATTTCAGTCTTCTTAAATTTATTGAGAGCTGTGTTGTGGCCCAATATGTGGTTTCTCCTGGACAAAGATTCATAGGCACCTGAGAAGAATGTATAATACATTGATGTGGGATGAAATGTTCTGTATATGTCAAGTCCAGCTCGTTTATCAAATTAGGTTCTCTGTATCTTTGTTGATCTTCCATCTAATTGTTCTATCTATTGGTGTCAGTGGTGTGTTGGTGTCTCCAACTATGAGTGTAGAGATTTCTCCTTCAGTTTTGCCAGAGTCTGCCTCATATATTTTGGGGCACCCTTGTTAGGTGCATAGATATTTATTATTGATACTCCTTCCCAGTGGACTCTCCCTGATGACATTCTGCATCTCATCACTTTTTTGCATTTAAAGCCTGTTTTGTCTGACACCAGTATACCTACCCCTGCTCTCTTTGGATATGATTTGCACAAAATATCTTTTTCCAACTTTTCCCATTCAGTCTATTTGCATCCTTGGGTCTGATGTGGGTCTCCTGAAAACAGCACATCAATGGCTCATGTTTTCCTATCTGTTCTGTTAGTCTGTCTTTTGATAGGGGAGATTAGTCTGTTAATACTCAATGTTATTCCTGTAAAGGCATTAATTAATCCAGCTATTATTTTTGTCTTCATCTTAACTTTTTGGTTACCCTATCTAATATGCTTCACTCCTACACTCTCCTCCAAGCCTATCTTTTCTTTTCTGGCTGCAGAAATCCCTTTAGTTTTTCCTGAAGAGATACATTCTTGTTTATGAACTCTTAGTTTCTATCTGTGTATATTTTAAACTCACGATAATATTTGAAGGATAGTTTTTGTGGAGACTGGATTCCTGGCTGGCAGTTTTTCCCTTTCAGAACCTTAATTATATCATATCATTGTCTTTTTGCCTCCATGGTTTCTTTAGAGAAAGCCACACTGTCGTATTGGATGTCCCTATGTGATGTTTCACTTTTCCCTTGCTGTTTTCAATTTTCTCTTTATCTTTGGCATTTGGCTATTCTGAATATTATGAGTCTTGAGTCAAGTTTATTTGAATTTAGTCTAATTGGCATATGCTGTGCTTCCTGGACACATATATTCAAGTCTTTCATGAGAGCTGGGAAATTTTTGGCCATTATTTCCACAATTTTACTCATTTTGCTCCTTTTCCCTTCTCATCTCCTTCTGAAGTTACCATAACACATAAGTTACTGTGTTTCATGCTATCTTAACTCCTTGAGCTCCTGCTCATTTTTCTCCCATTCTTTTCACTGTTTGTCCTTCTCTCTTTTCAATTTCAATTGTTCTTTCCTCTACATTGCAAATTCTTTCTTCTATGATTTCAAATCTGCCGTTGTGTGCCTCTATTGTATTTTTTATCTCCCTTATTTTGTCCTTCTTTCCCGTACCCCTGTTATATTTATATCCTAGTTTTCAATTTTTTTTCTTTGTGCTCATCCAGTGTCTTCTTAATGCCTTTTATCTCCTTAGCCATGTTGTCCTTCAACTCCATGATTTGATTTAGGAGATTTGTATGAACTTCATTGATTAGCTGTTTCAAGTCCTTCGTCTTGTCTGGAACTTTGGTTTATTCCTTTGCCTGGGTCATATCTTTCTTTTTCTTAGTATGTCTTGTAATATTTTGCTGATGTCCAAGGCATCTATTACTGATGCTGAGTTTACTCTGATGTTCTGTTTCTCTCTCTTGCCTAGGTATTTACTGTTAAGAAGCTCTGTGCTACTGCCATTCTTTGACTCTTGGATCAACTTGTTCAAGATATTTAGGATTGTCCCAGTTTAACTACTGAAACCAGGGCTAAGGAACCAGTAATGGAGTGCAGGCCAGTATCCAAGGTCCTTGGAGAGGGTTGCAGTAAAGGAACCCTGCTTGCCACTTTTATTTATTTCCTATTATTTTTTTCATTTTCATGCACTTTTGTGATCTGGCCAACAGATAGCACTCTTTAGCAGACCTCTCAGCTCAGACTGCAGATGTCAGGGGGAGTGCATTCAGTGTAACTCTGCAGGTGAGCAGGTGTTGCTGAAGCAATCTCCTTAGGGCTGGCCACACCTCAGTAACAAACTTTTTCAGAAGTTATTCTCATCCTTAAACAGGCCCCACCCTCCCTCCCTCTGCCCCTTCAACAAAACGTCTGGGGCAGTAGGAAGGGTGCTTGAGAAGCCCAATTATTTTAGCTCCCTGCTAGTTCTTACTGCATACATTGTCATGGCCTCACCTCAGCAGGAAGTATAAGGTCAAGTCCAGTAACCAAAATCTGAATTTGCTGTAGGGTGTATTCCTCCCTCCCCCCTTTCCCAAGGAAGAGGACACCTGCAACTCACTCAGTCCATAGTCACTGCTGTCCACAGCCACTGCAGTCTGCTGACTTCTGTTTCCTCTAAAGCTGGGGAGATGGGTTCCTGCTGCTGCTTTTGCAGCTTTACTCGTGGGATTTTTTTAGCCAAGTGAATCTCTTTCCTTCACCTCTCTCTTCTAGATCATATCTAGCCTTCCCCTGCTCCTCAGACACAAAAGAGTCCTCTAGACAGGGTTCTCCTGTCCTCCAGCTATTTTGGGGGGGGGGGAAGAAAGGATCCTTTTGTTTGTCTTATTCTCCATCTTCCTGGAAGTCCCAGAATTGCTTTCTTAATTGCCATTTTGGAGTGTTCATTTCAGGTTTATAGATACACAACTGAATTCTGATATTGCTGCCATCTCCCAGACATGCTCACCAGCACCAGGAATCAAAAACAGCTCAGCACAGCTCAAAGAAGCCCATCAGGCTCTCTGTACTGGGCCCCACGGAGACACAATGGGAAAGACTGAGGTTTTGCAATTTCTTCAGGATGGCTCTATGGCTTCCCCTCTATTCACAACATCAGCAGCAGGATGGAACCCCCCAAAAGAAACACATCCCCAGCCTGAATTCAAAGAGAGCTCTGTCCATGTAGGGCAGCTCCCACAGGTAGGTAATTAGGAATATTTTCCCTGTAGTACAGGGGTTCTTAACAAGTGTTCCATGAGTTTGAATTGAAATTCAAAAGAACATTATTCTTGTGGGTATGTGTTGGTGCAGGTGTGATATATTTATTAAATAATACACAGTATAGTGTGGACTATTAAGGGGTCTGTGGTTTTCACTAGACTGGCAAAGGGTTCCATGGAACACAAAAGGTTAAGACCCCTGCTATAATGGGAACAGAGCCTCTTTCTCTAGCAACAGTAAGGACCAACGGGGAGCCAATGGGAATTTCTTCAAGGTTATAGGCAGATATATTCATGTCAAGTTTGCCAGAAAGAATCTCAAGGAACCTGAAAGCAAATACATAGGGGAGATAAGATACTCTTCCAAAAGCCAAAGTAAACTAATTAAACTTTCTTTTTTAAGATTTATTTTACTTATTTATTTGTCTCCCCTCAACTTTGTTGTTTTTGCACTTGCTGTCTACTCATCTTCATTTTTTTTTAAGACATCAGGAACCAAACCCAGGACCTCCCATGTGGGAAGAAGGTGCCATATCATTTGAGCCACCTCCATTCCCTGCTTGTGCCTTTCATTGTGTTTCCCTTTTGCATCATCATTTTATTGCATCATCATCTTGTTGCATTGTCATATCATTGCATCATCTTGGTGCATCAGCTTGCCGTGCTAGCCTCTTGCATCAGCTCATTGTCTTACTCATATTCTTTATGATGCACAGGGAATGAAACCCAGGACATCCCAAGTTGTAGGTGGGCATCCAAGGGCTTGACCTCATCTGCTTCCCTCATTAAACTTTTGATGGAGGATAAGGATCATGACCTGAATGGAGCTAAAAAAGATGATATGGGAGATCAGCAGGTGCTGAATACAACAGCCATGAGTGTGACCTGAACAACTCATATATGCTGCTGTGACATTTCACACCAAGCCAAAGGATATATTTCAGGGCATGGTGGTGATAGACAAATGTCAAGGTAAGTTCTCAACAGGGTTCCACTGAAGAGGATCCCAGCACCTTCATATCCTATAAAACAATTACCACCAAAATCACTAAGGAGTTTCTGCTTTAACAGTACTCCATGAGATGTGGGGGAGTCAAGATAATGGCCACTGGCCTCCACTATCAGACTTGGAGAAGGACAGGACAAGGGAGGATAGCCCCAGGGGAAACATATCAGTCAAATCTCTGAAGTTCACCTGCATGGTGTGCAGAGCAGCCACCTGGTAGTAAAGGCCTTAGGGCCTCTCCTTTCATCTCCCAGCTGGCTTCTAGGAACACTTTAAAGCTGAAGTTCATTTCTTAGATTGGTAGCACTAGTTTTAAAGGCCCTGGAGATCCCAGATATCCTTTTTACTTCACCCCATGGAGTACCCACTGCACCACATGCACTTGCAGCCTGTAACACTTGATCAGGTCCCACTCACAACCAAGTGCATTGGGCACTTCAACAGATCTCTTGCATCATCTCTTGATGATCCAGGTAGCTCATGATTTTCATCCTCTATTTCAAGTTCCTTGAGTGTGGCTTGGTCACCTGGAGATCCTGAACATCTCACCTTGGTATTTTTTCTCCCATTTGTCTTGCTTCCAACTGGCACAACCCAAGCATGCATTGCTGCAGAATAAACTTAATGAACTGATTCATGGCCCCTTGCTGGCCCTGGATGTTGCCAAAAGGGAATACTGGCCTTACCCCACAGGAAAAGTCTGCTCCTTGCCAATCATTTGGTGTTGCCCCATGTGGTCAGAATTTCTCTTGGAAACTGCTTGGGGAGAAATGGTTCCATCAGGGTTTCCATCCTGCAGCTCATGTATCCAGAGGGTGAGGCCCAAGGCCAAGCTTGGAGCTTGTTCTGGGCTAGGGTCCCTCCCAGTGACATTTTTCAGGCCCAGCCCTGGAGCCAGGCTAGGCTACACCAAGGCTGTCAGTAATTTTTGCTGTAAGTAGGGCAGGGCCTGAGACTGTGTAGCTGAAGCCAAAGTCTGGGAGGATCTAGACTCTAATGCACTTTGGTTTTCTCCACTTTTGAAATGAAGGAGTGAATAAGGCTGCTCTTATCTAGAATAGGAGTATTGCATGGTTGACTAGTGCTGGTGGAGAGGTTGTTCCTTGAAGGGACAGGGCTGAGCATCTCCCTCTCCTCACTTGGCAGGGGTTGGGCAGGAATGTTGACCATGCTCGGGCCTTCCTCCCTGAACTCTGGTCCTTCTCATGAACTTGAACTTCTTTTATTCCTTTATGTTTTTGTATAAGGAATCAGAAGTGGAATTGTGGGTTCACTGTATCTTTAGAGCATGGTCTTGGCAGGCACACCATATTGTTCCATGTGGTGTGGGGAAGGACTGCAGCTGTGTTTCTGATCAGTGAGGCATGTGGCTGCAGGGCAATGGTGGAGGCCTCTGGCTCCCATCTGTTGTAGCCCAGCAACAGATTGGTTGTCATGAGTTCATCATTCCTTTTCATGAGTAATTCCTTTACCTGTTCTATGCTGTATCCCATGGGCATCATCAATGCTGTCTGGTGAGGGACCTGGTAATCTAGTAGGGGTGACTCATAGGGCTCCAGTTCTTCATGTTAAATAACCCACATTTACCAAGAGATTGCTTATTATGTGCTGTAGTGTCCTCTTACAAATGTCTATGACTTTTACAATTTTTGATAAGATTTACACAGTTCATAGATTCTCTTCAGGTTCTGGAAGCTCAGTGAAATTGAAAGGTAGATCCATGCTCATGATGGTGTAGAGAATCACTCCCAGGCTCCAGACATCAACAGCAGGCCCATCATACATTCATCCCTGCCAGATTTCTAAGGCAGTATATTGGAGACTGCCACACAAGGTTTTCAGCTTCTTATAACTGGTAAATTTATTGCTTAAGCCAAAAGCATTAAGGTTGATAGTCTCATCAGCATCCAGCAGCAGGTTTCCTGTCTTTAAGCCTGTGGGCAATACAGTTTGTGTGTGTGTGCATATATACACCAAATATTTAATAGAGAAGTTGTGAACTTACAAAACAATCATGCATAATGTGCAGAATTCTCATATACACCACCAACACCTTACTGTGTTGTGGAAAATCCATTACAGATTATGAAAGAATACCGTCAGACTATTACCACTAACTATGGTCCATAGTGTACATTTGGTATATTTTTTTCCACACCATCCTATTATAAACACCATGTATTAGTATTGTACAGTTATTTTTTTAACTTTATTTTGTACATTTAATAATTGAATATATAAACAATTAAAAAGTAAAAAGTAAACACATATAAATATATACATACATTTCTCAATTAAATAGTATTGTACATAATATACATCATGAGAGAACACTCTCATGTTTATACTGTTAATCACAGTTCATCTTCCACCACATGGTTCACTGTGATAGCCAAACCTAGGTCTTGCAAAATCTATCCATAGTGTACACTGTGGCTTTCATTTTCATCATAGAGTTGTGCAATCATCACCTCAATAAATTTTTCCCTTCAGGTGACATATTCTTTTATTTAGAACGTCTAAAAGAATTTACCAAAGGGAAAAGAAAGCAAAACAAACCTATCAAAAAGGAAGTTTAGCAAGGTTCCAGGATACAAGTTCAAAATAAAATATCAATTGTATTTCTAAATATCAGCAAATATAATCTGAACAAGAAATTAATAAAGCAATTGAATTCACAATTGCATCAAATAACAGAAATTACTTTAATAAAAAGGTGTGAAACTTGTATACTGAAAAATACAAAACAATCATTGAGAGAAATCAAAGATCTCCAAATAAATGTAGTGGTATATTATGTTCATTGACAGGAAGAATAAACATTGATAATATGAAAATTATTCCCAAACTAAAGAGATAACACAATCCCCATGAAATTCCCTCAATCTTATTTTATAAATTCATAAGCTGATAATACATACTTTGAAACACAATGTCCTCAAATAGCCACAAAAGTATTTGAAAGGGTGGAAAAGCAGAATTGGAGGACTACCTGATTTCAAAATATACAATGTAACCATGGTAATTTTTAAAATGTAGTACTGGCATAAGGATAGACACACAGACCAATGGAAAAGACCAAAAAGTCCAGAAATACACCCTCTTCTACATGGTCAAATGATTGGTAACAAAAATCCTAAAGAATTCAATAAAGAAAGGATAATCTTTACAAACAACACTGGAATAACAATTGGATATCTTCAAGAAAAAATACACGTGTACATATAGATACATATATGCATCCATACAAAACATTCATAAATGAATGAATTAATAATAAAATGAACTTAGACCTCTACCGCACATGAAGAAAAAAAAAAGACCCATAATGGACAACAGAACTGTGTGTAAGAACTAGAACTATACAATTATCAGGAGAAAATATAGGAAAAGCTTTTATGACTTTGGTGAGGCAAAGATTTATTTTGTGTGACATAAATGTGGGATTCATAAAAGATGATATCTGTAAGGTTAATTTCATCAAAATTAAAAACTGACATCATTTGGAGGCTTGATTAAGGATAGAGTCTGATTGTTTGTAAACTTAAGATCCCAAAGAGCTTTGTGTTTATACGGGTTATAGCTATCTATGTTTCCCTTATCAGAAATTAATACCTAGAATACTCCAGTGACTTCTACCTTTCTAGTATGAAAACTTGTAATAATATATGGCTTTGAAAGAGTACATAAGGTCAACATTGAAAATATCCAATTCCTTTTTCTGTAACTCTGCATGATTGGAATTAAAAAGATGCCACAACTAACATATCATGGTTCTATATGAAAATATTCTGTTCTTTCATAAAGAACATAAAGCATAATAAGGAATATTATTAGCATTTAAAATGCTGAGGGAAAGATTATTCATATTTTCATTTCTTATTTACAGTATGGCCAAGTTTCTTTGGAGTAGGTTTGTGTGTTCCAAAAGCTAAAAATTTCACTATCTCTTTTTTCCTATCTTTAAATGTAGAGAGTGAAGCTGTGCATAAAGAAACCAAGGCTTCTACATTTTATTCTTTAAGTCAACAACCTCTGAGCCTGTGTCCCTCATATTCAGCATGGCAGTGGTGTCTGGGAGGTAGACATGGCAATGATACCTCATGTGAGGGAACAGAGAATCCCTTCATGATTTTTAAAAACTTCTTTGAAATATAATATAGCTGTGCCATTTAGTTTGTGAGTCTTAAATCTTTCATATACCTGAATTCTTCCATTATTTCCTACTTTCATATTGATTTGATTTTTTGTATGAACAATTTTTATCCCTTCTCATTTCTTTCTGTGTATATTTTTCAGATGTTTGTTTTGTGTTTATGTGGGGTTAAATTTACCATCCTAAATCTATAACAATCAAGTTTGATTTGATAACAACTTAACTTCAACTATGTCAGCTTCTTGAGGGAAACAGATCTGGCAGGAGATATCTGTAAATATGATGAAATTTTATAAAATTGTCTCACATGACCATATGCATGCCCAAGTCTAAATTCTGTAGGGCAGCCTACAAGCCTAGAACTCTGATGAAGGTTCTCAATGAAATAGTTCCACAGGAGAAGCTGTCTGTCTGAAAAAGAGATGGGAAATTTCTCACTGACTGCTGAAGTCACTTATTTTAAGGCTTTCAACTGATTGGATGAGACATCTCTCTTTGCTGAAGGCAATATCCTCAGCTGGTTGTAGATGTAGTAATCCATAGATGCTGTATTAGTCAGCAAAGGGGGTGCTGATGCAAAATATCTGAAATCTGTTGTCTTTTATAAATGGTATTTATTTGGGGTAGGAGCCCACAGGTATGAGGCCATAAAGCATAAGTTACTTCCCTCACCAAAGTCTATGGCCACATGTTGGAGCAAGATGGCTGCTGATGTCAAAGAGAGTTCAGGCTTCTTGGGTTCCTCTCATCCTGGGGCTTGCTTGTCTCCAGGCTCAGCTCCTCTGCTATTTCCACAATGTCAGCTGTAGATTATGAGGCTCTCTAGGCTTAGCCTTGCTCCACTGGGCCAGCTGTAGACTATCAGGTGAATGGCTGTCTTTCTCCCCAGGGCTTCAGCCATGTCTAAGAGCCATCTCTAGTCCTCTATGTTCTTCTACTATGTGTTCACTTCCTGGACTCCAGCTCAAAACTTAGCATCAGAACTCCAACTCTGTCCTTTGCCATGTCTTTTATCTGTGAGTCCCCTCCAACGAAGGTGCAGGGACATATTGCTGTATTGATGTACCCAAATCAAAGTACTAATCCTAATTTAATCAATTAAAAGTGATACCTCTGAAAGACTAGTTTACAAACATAATCTGAAATGGCCCAATCAAAACCCTAATCATAATTTAATCACATCCAGAGGAACAGACCAGTTCCCAATATAATCCAATATCTATTCTTGGAATTCATTAACAATGCCGAACTGCTACAGATACAATCAACTCACTGATGATTTAAAGTCCACAAAATGTCCTCACAGTATCAATTAGGGCACTGCTTGCTTGATTGAAAACCTGGGCACCATTACCCAGCCAAATTGACACATGGCCTAACCATGACAAACTGGATATAAAATTCTTGGTTGGCTATTACTTTCAGCACTTTAAATATTTCATTACACCGCCTGTTGCCTTTTTGCCTTCTTGTTTTCTGATGTTAAAATCAGCATTTAGTCCTATTGGGTTTCCCTTGTGGGTGACATGTTGCTTTTGTTTCTCAGCTTTCAGAATTCTCTCTTGGTCTTTGGCATTCATCAAACACATTATAATGTACCTGGACATGGTTCTTTTAAATTTCATTCTGTTTGGGCTTCTTTAATGTGTATATTCATGTCTCTTATTAAATTTGAGGATCTTATGCCACTTACTCTTTGAATATTCATTATGCCCATTTCTATCTTCTTCTGTAACTTCCATAATGTCTTTGCAAATCAACTATGCATTGGGTGCTGCTGTCCTTCAGAGTTTTACCTACCCATCAAAAAGATCACCCTGAGGCAAAAGTGAAGTGGAGATTCTGCTCTATATTTTCTGAGCCTGGACTTGTGTTCACTCATGGTCTTAGGAATTCCCCCATTTACAGGAATCCATATGTTCCTGCTATACCCTACAATATAGCCTTTCCCCCCTCCCTATCCATACTCTATTGTATGCTTTAAAACCCATGATCCATTTAAGAGGCAACTTTTTTAAAAAAGATTTATTTATTTATTTATTTACTTACTTTATCCATTTAATTCCCCCACTTGCTGTCTGTGTCCATTCACTGGGTGATTCTCTGTGTCTGTTGCCTGCCCTCTCTTCTCATGGTTCTGCAGTCTTCACCAGGATTCAATCCTGAGGACCTCCAATGTGGGAGAGAGGCATTCTGCCACCTGAGCCACATCAGTTCCTGTTTTTCTGGCATGTCTCATCTTGGCTTTCCCCTGTGTCTCTCTCCTGCTATGTCACCATCGTGCTGCATAGCTCGGTGGGGCCTGGCTCACTGTGCATGGGCCTAGTGGCATGCTGTGCATGGATCTGGCCTGCCTGCATACCTTTTTTATTTTTATTTTACCAGGAGGTCCTGAGGATCAAACCCAGGTCCTCCATATGGTAGATGGATGCCCAATAATTTGAGCCACATCCACCCCCTCCCAGGCAACTTTGACTTGACTGTTTCTTACACTGTATTAGCTGTCTGCAAGCTACTTCTGCTTACAGGGCAAATTCTGGGATGCCAAGCATAGATGAGTTTCCTTGTTCAGTTTTTCACACTGGCACCTGAGGGACTGGCACTGACATGAAGTTGCCCTAGTATATGCATAGGGGTTACTCTGATTCCTCTGGAATACAACCAGGGATTCACAATGGGATTACAGTCCAGCATCCTACTATATCAGGAAAGACAATGGGAATGGATTAGCAAGGTGCCATAGGCTGCTACATTGTTTAAACCTCTTTTTTCTGGATTCAGCATGCACTCTATTATTTTTTTTTTAATTTTTTATTTATTTTTATTGTGGGTAAAAATCAAAATTCTCACAATACATACAAACATTGCAAAATGATATATAAATATATATGCATATATGTGTATTTGCTTACAAAAATGTTATATATATATATATATACATATATTTTAAGAGGTGCTTAGATTACCCAAAATATTACACGGAACCCACTGGGATTCCCATGTTGCCAACCCTTTAACTCATTACCAGAGATTCAAGGAAGATGACGCTGCTGAATTTTTGCTAATTGTTAAAAAATCTGTGAGGGAATGGCACTCTGGAGTATAAAAAGACAATAGCTTTTGGCTCCTTCACTCAGTCCTCAGTCTGGTAAGATTTTCTTTGAAAGCATTTGCCAAGCAGCTTCTCTCAATCTTTTTTAACAAATGCCTTTAATGCTTTCAAATGACATCATTTCTTTTTTCCAGACAAAAAAATACTTTTCTTAAATAATTTTTGAATTTGAAAAAAGTGAATAAACTCATTTAATATGCCTTTTCATTCAAAGGAATAAAGAATAATAAAAGCTAAATCAGAAGCATCACTTACTTCATACTAGGCTGTATTCCAAGCATTATATAAACACATATATAAGTCTTCTGAACAGCTCAATCAGAAACATAATGTTTTTTTCCAGATGAGGAATCTGTGACACACAGTGGTAAAAGACATAATTAGGCTTAAAAGCCAACATTTCTGACTTCAAAGTTCATGAATCTACTCACTACATTATGCTTCTTCTTTGAAATCAAAATTAGCTATAAATTGAACTCTTGAGAAATAACACAAATAACCTTCTTGAATGCTTATTTCCTATGCATTGAGGGCACAAATATTTGTCCAAAATTGGAGTATGAATATGCTATCCTGATATTGAGATCCAAAAGTTCTTTCACCCAGATGTAGTCACAGCCTACTCTGTCCAAATTAAAACTTATTCTCAATCTTAAGTTTTATGTTCTGTCCAGGATGCCTCTAAATCTTAGGTAATCACATGAAGTCTTGTTCCTCCCTCAAAAGTACTAACAAATATTTCAAAATGATTCATATATAATCGTGAGGTGAAGGAAGTAGAAGAGTAACTCCAAGATGCTCTAGAGCATGTTGGACCAGTTCCTTTTGATATCCATGGAGGTCCTGGATATCTGTTATATTTATCTAGGTAGGGAGCTCCTCTCTATGGCATTTATTCTAGACAAAACATAAATAATCACCATGAGATAAAGGACCTCTAATCAGGACCCAGCAGGTTAAAGGGTCTGGTAGGTAACATCCCGGAGTATCCCCTAGAACATCTTGGAGATTACTTGATGAAAAGAACAAGGTTCTGCAGTAAGCAACAAAAAACTTTAAGAGTCCTGGAAACACAAGTGACCTGTAGCCAGAAGCACCTCTTGGCTCACAAAGTGAGCACCAAGGGCAGAACATCTTGGAGACATTGTTGCACAAACTCCTATCAGGTAGTGACCTTCCCAGTAGGTCAACTAAACATCCCTCAAAATTAATGAGAAAAAGCTTAGGCTGGGGGAAACCTCCCTTCCTAAATCCAATGTTATCACTCCTGACCTTTCTTTAACTAGAGAGGAGAAAGACAATTGCTGAGTGAACACCTCACAGGTAGTAGCCAAGAGAAGAAATCAAGTCCCTCCACACCGTCCGGTAATGTTGGACCCTGAAAATATAGTTACAATATGAGTGAAAGTGACAAAGTGATTCCTATTTGAGTCTTCCCAGAACAAGGATTATAGAAGTAGTGACCATATACTGTTTTGTTCCTGTATCCAAGACATCCATATATCACACTCTTTCAGTATAAATTGTAACACAGCTTGTCTGATAAATCCAACTATCAGACTTCAGGCTGAGTCAAGGTGGAGTAGCCACATTCCTTGGTAACCCTCCATCTTACAATGAAAATCCCTGAACATAATACAACAAACATAGGAAGACTCTGAAGAGTGGAAGGTAAAAAAAGAAGTTGGTTAAGGACCTTAGGACTTGAGGAAAAATATGGCAGTGATTTTCCTGTGCCTCCTATTTATCCCAAACAGGGTGATAGAGAAGCCCACATCCCAGAACCAACTGCTGCAGAAAAAAGGCTTGCCCTCCCCAGTCAAAGGACTATGAAAAGGCAGAAGAAAACCTATTGCATAATGCCCACCCACCCATCCAAGCTCCAAAGGAAAAACTGCCCAAGGTGTCAGTGGGGCTGAACAGGCAGTTCAATCTCCACTTCAGCTGGCAACAACAAGCCAACAGTGAAGGGTTGCAAATATATTCCTTGTTTTTGTAGGGGTAGAGTGAGCAGGGTGCATCAGGTAGATGAAACTCCACCCTCACTCAGCAACAATAAGGTGGAATGACTCAGAGCAAGTTGGTGATAGTCAACACTTTGTTTCCCCTCCCTTGTTCTCTTTCCCTGGTATCAGTGAGGCCAATCTGGGAGCTGAACACCTACCCCACCCATAAGTTACAAAGTGTGGTGGAAATTTACAAGGTAAGGTGAGGCCTGTTGCTTCATTTTTGCTGGGTGGTGTCTATTGGAGCATAGTAAGGAAATAAACATCCACCTCCATTTGGACCTGCAACCTGTACTTCAACAGGGTAACTGCCTGCAATGGAGAAGTTTAAATAGGATCCAGAGTCACATAACCCCCATGTCTAAGGCACAATAAAAGACCACTAATCATGCCAAGAATCAAGAAATTTTCAACTTGAATGAGAAAAATCAATCAATAGATGTCAACAATGAGATGGCACAGATATGATTATCTCAGAAAGATTTTAAGAGATAGAGTGAAGGAGAAAGGGAGAGAAAATATAAAAAAGGAACAAAAGGAAAGGAAGGGAAGGTAGGAAAGGAAGGGATGAATGAGGAAGGAGGGAAAGAGTGGAGAAGGGGAGGAAAGGAGGAAGGAAAGGAGGGAAGGAATGAATGAAGGAAGGAAGGGAGGGAGGAAGGGTGGGAGGGAAGGACAGAGGGAGGGAGGAAGGAAAGAAGGAATATTGTAAGATATACAAATTGAACACTTACCCTCCACTCATACATTCTAGTGGCCGCCATTTCACTCAGAGGAGAACCCAAGGCCTAAGTGAGCTGCCTCTCCCCACCTTGCCCCAGTCCAAACTTCCCCCACCCTTAATCTCAACCTCATCACTGACTAACCACACAATTTCTCCCCAGCCCCACTAGTGCCCTGGCTACTCCTTAAACACACCAGGAACTCACTCCCACAGCAAAGTTGTTGATGGGATTTTCTTCCCCAGATATCTGCATGTCTCACTTATTCTTTCTTCAAGCATTGTTCAAGAGACCCTTCTTGGTGATGCCCTACATGACAGCCTTTATAAATACATTCTCCTCCCCCATCATTACCCACAACCACTACCTTGCTCTCACTTTATTTCCATAGCACTTTTACCTTCACATGTTTTAAGTAATCTACTTATATATTATGTATATCCCACCTATCCTCACATAGAATATAAGCTCCTTCAGGGGTGGGGTTATTTTCTGCTTTTTCATTGTTCTATTCCCAGCAAGAGGAATTATGCCTGGAACAAAATAGGTCATCCACAAATACTTGTTGAATAAGTGAGTGAATGAATATTCTTAGCAATATCCTTACCATGACTAGGGGAGCTCTGTCATAGAGTGTTTCCCCAGGCAGGTCAATGGCACTACACCAAGGTGCAATTAATTATATATTGAGCACTTACTAGGTCAGGCACTGAGCTAAGGAAATGAATTATTCTTTTAATGGTCTCCATAACCCTATCAGAAGTCATCTTACCCTATTTTAGAGATAGGAGGGAAAGCTGAGATTT
Source organism: Tolypeutes matacus (assembly GCA_026826555.1). Lineage (NCBI taxonomy): Eukaryota > Metazoa > Chordata > Mammalia > Cingulata > Chlamyphoridae > Tolypeutes > Tolypeutes matacus. The sequence goes on along the minus strand of JAKSZT010054090.1, from coordinate 891,738 downwards.
AGAATTGTCAGGAGAAGTGCCAGTGATCACAAAGAGAACAAGAGGAAGAGCCCAAACTAGAGTAGGATGCAAATCATGAATATCTATCTCCAAACCCCAATATCTCAATCTCCAAATTATACTGCTTACCCATTCCATAAATTTAGCTCTACAAAAGACCACAATAATGTGGTACATGTGGGCAGCAATCTAATTGTCTGCCTGGACCAAGAAGAAATTTCAGAGTTTCCAACAGAATTAGAGAAAAATTTGGCTACATTACATTTATCATAATATATCAACAACAATTTAACAATAAAGAGGAAGAGCAGATGATGATAGTGAGAGGGAAAATTCTATTATTTATTGAAGAATTAACATGTCATGTGCAAACCTGCCTTGCTTAAGACAAACTTCTATAAATATTATTCCTTGATTTTGATAAGTCAGGAGAGCATTTGAGATTTTCCTTTGACAATTATGCAAAATGCAAATATCATGTTGCAAACTATGGGCAGTTCACACCCTTTGATCGTAAGTTGAGTTCAGGTAGGGCTTGTAGGAAGAACTAAAATGTGCATGAACAGAAGTTCACTGCCTCCATGTGGAGATGACCAGTACAGCAGCTGGAAGCAGTGCCTTAACTTCTCCAGGGAACAATTCCAGGTCCATTTCAACCACAGACAAATGGACACCTAGAGTCAAGGTGGAGGCCATTAAAATAAATGTCCCATGCTAATTCTCACCAGGCAGGTTCTTTAAATGTATTTTATCAAATTTTATATGTGCCATTAATGTAAAATAATAATGATTTAAAAAATATTTTTTTAATTGGGGAAGAGTCAGAAATGTCTTTAATCCTTTTAACTTTCAAGTGTTTAAATTAATTGAACTGACATACAGAGTGGTGAGCAAGGGGCCCTTGAAATGGCTTTTTAGCTTTTGAAGAGACGTTCTTATGTTATCCTTTCTGACTATAAGTCTTTTCAGATAACTCCTAGTTACTGGTAATAAAACCATATTATAACTATATGGGATCACTCTTTACATTTCATTTTCAACAGCTAAACACAAGCCATCTCAACTGAGAAAAATGTTAGGACTAAAATGTGAGAAGAAAAGGTCCAAAAGAATAAAGTACTGTTAAGTGTTCCCTTTTTAAATTGACCATGTGCTTGACATTGTGATAAGCATCAGGGACACAGAAAGGAAAAAATACCCTATTCCTACCTTGGTGAAATTTGAAATCCTCATGGAGAAAACAGACTTAGAATTCCATTATTACATTATAAACCACTAGGTTCCACACACAGAGAGAGGCAGTGAAAAGCACAAAGGTAGAGATCAATTTTTTTGGACAGTCAGGAAGAGGTACCATTTCATCCAATGTAAAAAAATAAGAGGGATTCCCAGGATGAAAAGAGGTGAAAAGAATAACAAAAATATTTATGAAGTAGTAATTGAGACTCATAACCTATACAAATCTGATTACTTTCTTGTGGAAAGAAATTCTTTGTCCAGAAGTAAAAGAAATAAAATAAATATGCAACATCATGACTGACATCCACACACAGTGTTTCTCAACATTAAAATGTCTGAACACTGGGTATGGCATGATGGTAACCTAAAGAGTTCAGAGGAAAGGTTTTGGACATAGAACATGAAACATAAGCTCTTGTCTAAGAAAGAGGAGAACTGATCATTTAGAATTCAAATTAGTTTTCCATAATAAGTCACCTCAGACAAATTTAGAAACCTCCTATCTGGAGCCTTTACCTGTGTATTGTAAATACCCTACCCAAATTTATCACATTTACAAAACAAATAGGGAGTATTTTGTCATTCATAACTACTTACACATCTATGATAGCAGGCTTTTCTTGCTAAACCCATGGCATCACTGATGGCAGCTTTTTTTGTTTTGTTTAAAACAACAATGATTTTATTATATTTCATAATTTTGTGGATCAATAATTTGGACATAAGTTGGCTAGGTTATTCTTTTTCTCTCTATGGTATACATTGAAATGTGTACCACTGAGTGGTATCCAGCTGGCCAATGGGCTGGCCTGAAGAGTCCAAGATGGTTTTACTTCATGTGCTTTGGTAAGAATGGCTGGAAGGCTGGATTTAGCTGGGACTGTCATCTGGACTGTATACATATGACCTTTCCAGTTTGGCAGTGTCAGGGTAGTAGGAGTCCTTATATGGTAGCTTAAAAGGGAGCTTTCCAAAGTGCTCCTAGAGAGGGTGTTACAAAACACAGGAAGGGAAGGCTGCTGTTCTCTCAAAACCTAGGCTCAGAAACTGGCACAATGTCACTTCTGCCATAGTCTATTGGTTGAAGCAGTCACATAGTTCAGCCAGATTCAAGGGGACTAGTCAGAAACAAGCTGGCTTCAGGGGCATGTGAACTGTGCATTCCCACAGGACCCCAGACTCCAAAGGGACCCACACTTGGTTTAATGTTCTGTTTTTGTTGATGGCAGGTTTTAATTAGATTTTTTCTGAGTTGCCAGAAGCCAGAGCCAAAGCCAGCTTCCTGGGCCCATGATCTGTGCAGATGCACAGGTACCTATGCTTAGAAGGACTCTGTGTTTTGTTTAATGCTCTGATGTCATCATCCTCAAATTCTTAACCATTTTATCTTTGAACTTGTGTTCTATAAGTTAAGTCCAAGAGGGCAATGAAGCAGAGATAGAAGGAAGAGAAAAACCCAAACCAAGCAAGGACCCCTATCATACCCTTTCTTTTTCTATTAGTCAAACACTTACTGTGAAAACGATGGCAGAAGGAAAGGGAAAGATAGGGCAACTAATAATTCCTTTCTTTCAGTCTTTCCTTACTCATCACTAAGCAAAAGATAGAAAGTTTTGATCAAATGTGCACATATCAAAAAGCAAAATAAAAACAGTTGTGTTAGTTTTGTGCAGGGTTTCAACTATTTTGGTAAGAGCAAAACATATGTACATAAATAAGAGCTACAAAATAGGAATTGTGTAATTTATTGATTCCACATATGAGTTAAATACTCATACTTGTATTTAAAAGTGACACTGCACAATATAATGAACAGCAAAATTCATACAAAAAAATTTAAATTTTTAATTTTTCTTTACTTAAGATGGTATTAAGTAGTAAGCAAGGGAGCAGTTGTAGCTCAGTTGGTTCAGCACATGCTTCCCAAATATGAGGTCCTGGGTTCAATCCCTGGTATCTCCTAAAAAAATTTTTTTTAAGTTTTAGGCAAAAATACCGAAATGTAGAGATATTGTGGGAGAAAGAAAAAATCTTTATATTTTAGTATCATTAATAGCACATTTTTTTTCCTGCTTTTAAAACAAGAGTCTCACTTTTAATTTTGTCCTGGATCCTGTAAATTACATAGCTGGCCGTGGGGGTGGATTTGTGGTTTTCAATATATATAGAAATAAATATAGATGTAATTATCTTTATGTACATACTTATACATGCATATATAGACATATACCTACACAGTATAAATATTCATCTATTTCTTAGCTCTGTCCACTGAGAATTGTAGGCAGTTTTCTCTTCTTTTTAATTCTTTGCTTTTAATTTTTGTTTTTATTTTTGTAATAATCTTTATATTTAGAGAGGTTTTAGATTACAGAAAAATTACAAAAAAAGGTGTAGGGGACTGTTTCAATCACTTCACCTGTGATTGTTAAAAAGATGAAGAGGCAGATGACTCAATGGGAGAAAATATTTGGTAATCACATCTCTGATAAGGGTTTAACACCCATGATATATAAAGAAAAATCATACAACTCAACAATAAAAAGACAAACTACCCAATTAAAAAATGGGTAAAAGATATGAAAAGATGTTTGTCTAAGGAAGAAATACAAATGGTGAAGAAACACATGAAAAAAATGTTCAATATCACTAGCAAATAGGAAAAATGCAAATCAAAACTACAATGAGATCATTTCACAGCTATTAGACTGGACACTATTTAAAAGTCAGAAAACTGTAAATGTTGGAGAGGATGTGGAGAGATAGGAATGTTTATTTGCTGATGGTGGGAATATGGAATGGTACAGCCACAGTGGAGGACTCTGGCAGTTCTAAGGAAATTGAATATAGACTAGCCATGGAACCTGGCAATACCATTGTTAGGTATATACCCAGAAGATCTAAGAGCAGTGATATGAATAGGCATTGGCACATCAATGATCACAGCAGTATTATTTACAGTAGCCAAAAGTTGGAAACAACCCAGGGGTCCTTCAACTGATGACTGGATAAAAACTGTGGCATATACACATGATGGACTATTATGCAGTGGTGAGAACAAATGAAGTCATGAAGCATATGACAACATGGATGAACCTGGTAGTCATTATGTTGAGTAAAGCAAACCAGACACAAAAGGACAAATTCTGTATAATTGTGCTATTATGAACTAAATATATTATGTAAATTCATGGAATTAATAATTAGAATATAGGTCACCAGAAAATAGAATGAGAGTAGAGAATGGAAAGCTGATAGTTAATCTGTGCAGAATTGGTTAAAAGGTTGTTTGTAAATCTTTGTAAGTGAAATGAAATATTGAGCACATCATGCTGCTTGTGACTAGCAGAGCTATTATGTGGGTATGACAGTGGTTGAAAGGAAAAGCCTAAGAACATTTATATTACTAGAAAGATAGCTAAAAATGTAACTTGGTACTGCATAACATAGTGAAACCTCATGTAAAATATAAATATGGGTGATATTGCATACATAAGACAGTTTTTTACAAAATATAAACACAAATAAATTAGAGAGAATGAAACAGAATATCAGCTATGTATGGCAGGGGAAGCATGGAGAGATTGAGAAGTGATGAGTTTTGTTTGTTTGGTGGTTGGTTTATTTTTGTGTTTTAGTGTTGTTATTGTTGTTGGAATAATGAAGATGTTCTAAGCATTATTGGAGTGATGAATGCACAACTATATGATTGTACTGAATATCATTGACTGTACATTTTGGATGGATTTATGCTTTATTAATATGTATCAATAAAATGAATTTGTTGTTAAAAAGTATAGGGGATACCAGGGAGTTGGTGTAACTCAATAGTTGAGCTCCTGTTTTACATGTATGAGATCCCAGGTTCAATCCCCCATTCCTCCTAAAAATAATGTGTGAAACAAAATTATAGGGGATCCAAAAATCTGCAAAAAAAGTATAGGGGATTCCTATATAACCTCCTCTACTTACACCATTTCCCTTATTATCACTTACATTAGTGAGGTAGATTTGTTACAATGGATAGACCAATACTGTAGCTTTGCTACTAACCAAGGTCAATAGTTTACATTATACTTTACATTTTGTGCTGTAGAGTTGTATAGTTACAGGGCATTTTGGGGGCTTTAGAATTGTTCTATATGAAACTGCAATGACAGATACATGACCCTATACATGTGTCAAAGCATATGAACTGAGTCTTTTAAGGGTTATATTGGCACCTGCCACCATGGGCAATGCTGCAGCCATTCCTCAGGCTAGGGGTGCACTGTCCTCTTCCTTTCCACCTCTCCCAGGCTATCCTTCTTCCTGATGAATTCCCACCTACTCATGAATCCAATCTCATCTCACACTTATTTTATTACACTTGCACACTCAGCCTGAGCCCTGGAAATGAAATGATCTCATTTTCCAAACAAAAATATCAGGACATACTGTGTCACAATAATATCAACTACTAAATAAAATTGGGATAATCCTTCCAAATGCAAGAAACTTTACCATTAGCTTCCACAAAAATGTAAGTATCTGCCACTGGGCTACTTCAGCAGAATACCTTTTTTGTTTTGTTTTGTTTTGTTTCATGTTTGGTTGCCATATATACAACTTAAAACCCCCACCTTTTATCTACATTCAAATATATAAAAATACAGCTTATTATGTTCACTATGTCATGCTACAATACAACTATCTATTACCAAAACTTTTCCATCATCTTAAATAGAAACTCTATATATATAAGCCTTAACTGTATATTCCCTACCCCCACTTCATCCCTTGGTAACCTATATTCTAGATTTTTCCTCTATGAATTTGCAGAATGTCTGGTAATTACAGGAAAATTTATTGAAAGAGGAAGTATCAGATCCAAGTTTGTTCAAGAGGTATTATCTAAATCATTCCTCCCTCTTATACCCAAGGACACCCAAATTACAAACAAAGGACAATGAATAAAAGATTAAGTGAAGATTATCGTCAGTATTTTAGCTTTAAGGCTAATGTGTATTAAGATTGAGCTAATAACCTGCCAATATTATGTTATTTTTAAATGTAAGATACCTGTATTTTGTATAAAATTCAAAAGGTAGGTGAAGTTATACAGTGAAAAGTGTCCTTTCCATCTGGTCTCATTTCCTCAACTTGCAACATTCTAGAGATTTTCTATACTACTAAACATGTTTAGATAGTTTGGTATGTGAGACTATGCTAATTTTTGTGCAAATAAACTCATTTAATTCTCAGGAGTACTGTAAGACACAGGTAGTATTATCATTATCCCCAATTTACAAGTGAGGAGACTTGCTTGAGGACTGAAGTGGACAAGCAACTTCCAAAAGTCTCATGGCTGATAAGACATAGAAAGCTCATGTTCTCAAACCACACACAGCCAAACACTGTCTCCATGGGTCATGGGTATAATGAGGGTGATTTGTAAAACACTCCCTTTTTCAAGGTCTTGGATGATAATTTAATTATTTTAGTCATCACAAAAGCTTTAAGTGTGCTTATAATTTTCTTTTTCTGCTAGGATTTACTTGATTCCAAGTACCTGATCAGAAAGGCAACTCCCAAAGATAACATTCTTCCTAAGGACACATGGGACTGACAAGAAGACATTTTATGGTGATCTGAGAATCCAATGCTGTGAAGCCCCCTGCCTCACCTACCATCAAATGCATGTCTTTACACAGGCCCAGCACTTCCCCAGCCAGCAGTAACCCTTAAGAGACTATGTATTGACTGGCTACAGTTAAAAAACTGACTAGGCTTCTAACAAATAAAAGCTATGTCATTACCAACCCAGAAATGCAAGTATTCTAATTTGTGAGTTATCTAAGAAAGCATTACCAAACATTAATGATTTACTCCTTACAATTCCTAAAATGTTCAGTCATTACCCCCTATATTCTACCAGTGAGGAATCTGACAGGATGAGATTGAGGCTTCAAGGTCAGCAGGATAAACAACTGAATCCTAAAATCATCTCCAATAACTGATTTATTTTATAAAAACTCCTGCACAAATGCAATGCCAGAAGGTCATGGGAGGCTTTCAAGGATGGAATCAGATACAAGAGCTCCCTGAAGGTCCCTTTCCAAACTGAAATGCTGGTTCTCTCCTGGAACTTTTGAGAACGCTTGCTCTCTCCATCACCAGAAGCAGACAGGCCTGTCAGCTGAGATGTACACCCAGTAACACTTCAAACCCATGTAGAAATGGATACCTTTGTAATTCTCTTGTTTTTATGTGTGAAAACTCACCCTTATGGGCACCAGGCTTCCTGGCCAAAGATGTCAGAAACATTCTTGGCCTCAGGGTTCCCTGTACCACTATGTGGAACAACAAAAACGATGCATTCAGGAGGCACTGAAGAGCAAACTGAAACTTGACTGCCTGGGTTCAAACCCCAGCCTCACCACTCACTAGCCATGTGACTTTGAATGACTTACAGCTTCTGTTCCTCAATTTCCTCAACAATAAAGTGACAACAGTAAAGTAAACACACACTAAATGATGGCTACTATTATATTACTGTTAAGAAAGTCTAGTCCAATACGGGGTCCATCCCCTTCTCACAATGTCCTTAGGTCATAGTATATATGATAATATTCCCCCTTCATCCCAATAGCAACTCTGCTTTCAACCAAGCATTTAAAAATTACAGTAAAAAACTAGATTTCTCAAATCAAAAGACTTATATTAACTATTTCATAATATGATGTATGGGAATTAAAGCCCAATAAGCTCTCACAGAATTCACACTCACACTTAAATTAGAACTAATTTAAATAAGTAGTTTAAACTAGCTTATTTCCACAAAAAAAAATGCATTCTTATTGTTTGGCATAACCACAGTTAGTCATTCTCTCAAATAAGAGAAAAGTATGGGTTTCAGTTTTTAAAGATATAATCTATGTAATTCCACTGATTAGTTTTCATAATATTTCAGATTTGTTTTACTATCAAATAATGTTCCATTTAAAATATCAATTTAACTTTTAAATTATTAAGAAGCAATATATCATTAATTTAAATATATATTCAGGATTTGGGAATGATATTTTCATCAAATATTTTTAGAGACAAAATATTAATTAGCAACAGGGATGGATAGTTACCATTTATTACAGTGCCAATTAAGTATTTAAACTAGGTGCTATCTTTACATGCTATCTCATCCTTTTAATCCTTTGATGGAGATACAGAGACTCCTTTTACAGGAAAATCTCAGATTTGATGTGGATTAGTAATTGGTTCTGAGAGCTGATGGCTAGCATTCATGTGAGATTTTTAGGGCAAAATCATACACAACTGCTCTTCACAAACATTAATGTGCATGAGAATTAACTGGGGAGCCTTGCTAAAATACCTATTATGATCCAGAAGTTCTGGGGTGAGGCATTTATAAAAAGCTCTCAGAAACTTGGTGAGGCTGCCAGTCTATGGAAAACATTTTGATAGCAAAGATCATCAGGTCATAGGCCATCAATCACACCATGCAAAAAGTCTTTTTAAAAACTGACATTTTTTGGTTTATTTCACTAATTGATTTTCTTGTGTTGAACCACACTTGCATACCTGCATAAAACCCTATTGATCATGGTGTATAATTCTTTTTTTTTTAATTTTAATATATTTTAATCCAATATATCAAAAATTCCATGTTTTCGACATATAACCAATATAAAATTACTAATGAAATAGTTGCCTACTTTTCTTAAGTCTTTGAAATGGGCATGTATTTTTAGACCTAAAACACTCCTGAATTGGGATGAACATCATTCCAAGTGCTTAATAACCTCATTTTTAAAATGTTTTTATTTTTCCTAAAAGAGACTAGTTTACATTAAATGCTACATAAAAAATATAAGAAATTCCCATGTGCCCCACTCCTCACACCTCCCACATTTCCCCACATTAGCAACTTCTTTCATTAATGTGGTAAATTCATTGCAATTGATGAACACATTTTGGAACATTGCCACTAATGATGGATTATAATTTACATTGTCATTTACACTCTCTCCCGCTCAATTCTACAGGATATGGCAGAATATATAATGGCCTGTATCTATCAATGCAATGTCATTCAAGACAATTCCAAGTTCCAAAAGTACCCCATATTACCCCTCTTTTTCCCTCTTCCTGCTTCCTGCACCTCCAGTAGCAACCGCCTCCACATCAATTATATAATTTCTTCCATTGCTAGAATCACAATAAATCTATAGTTTAATACCAGTAAGTCCACTCTAGTTCATATTTTATTTCCCAATCCTGAGGATTCTGGAATGGTGCTGCCCACTCCACCTCTAATTGAAAGGGTGCTTCAATCCCTATGGCTGATGGATGTAACTCTCTTGCTTGCAGTTGTAGACTCAGTTCCTTGGTATGGTGGGTATCCATCCTCACCTCCTTGTTAGTTGTCTTGGGTGAATCCAATGAAAGAGAGGGTAGGTGTTGCAACTCTGCCGAGGCTCAGAAACCATCTGGCACATGGACAGCCCAAAGATTCAAGTCCCTTGGATGTACACCCACCAACACCAGCACCAACTATACATTCAAATAGAAGGGACAGAAGACACATGTGTAAAAAAGTCAGAACTCTGTCATACATAGGAGCACAAATTCCAAAGTAGGACCCCCTGGCAAGGCACCAAACTCTGGAGTTATCTGCCATGAATGTGGGGCCTGGGTGTCTCCAGAACCCTCAGAATCCCCACTGTTTGGGGTAGTATCTGATTTGGCAGTCTGTGCAATCCTGCATAGCCGTGCATACGTGTTACCTCAGGGATGACCTCTTGACTCACTTTGAAGTCTCTTAGCCATATATACTCATTTGTCTTTACCTTTTCCCCCTTTTGTTCAAGGTCATTTTCCAGTTATCTTGCTAGTTGGTGCTTGGTAGTAATCCCTCAGTGCCAGAGAGGCATCCCCAAGTGTCATGTCCCACACTGGAGGGAAGATAATGCATTTATATGCTGAGTTTGGCTTAAAGAGAGGCCGCATTTGAGCAACATGGAGGCTCTCAGCAGGTAACTTTTAGTCACCCTACATCACTAGGCTAAATTGCAATTTCAAGAGCAAAGGCTCATAAGCATAGTAATCAATATAAGGGCCCATCAATGAACCATCTTCCTTCACTAGTCATTGCCCCTGTACTTGGGGGATTGTTGCTATTCCATTAGACAATGTAGCAGAGCTTTCCAAGATGGGAATTCAATACTCTTTAGGTTATTGTGTGTATCTCCACCCATTGTGACATTGCCCCATGAACATTTGAACACATTTATATATATTTATATATCACACTTGCAAAATGTCTTTTTTAAAACTGACTTTTATTTTGGTTTATTTCACTACTTGATTTTTTTGTGTTGAACCACCCTTGCATACCTGCATAAAACCCTCTATATCATGGTGTATAATTCTTTTAATGTGCTTTTGGATTCAGTTTGCAGGTATTTTGTTGAGGATTTTTACATCTATATTAATTAAGGATATTGGTCTGTAATTTTCTTTTTCATAGTATCTTTGTCTGGTTTTGGAATTAGGATGATGTTGGCTTAATAAAATGAGTTTGGTATCATTCTTTCCTGTACAATTTTTTGGATGAGCTTCTTTTTTGTTCCTGATTTCATTTATTTATGCTCTGATCTTTTTTTTTTTTTTTTTTTTTCCTTCAGCTCAGTTTCTGGTTAGTTTGCTGTTATTTTTCTATTTCTTCCAGGAGTGCAGTTAGATCTTCAATTTTAGCTCTTTCTTCTTTTTTAATATAAGCCTTGAGGGCCATAAATTTCCCTCTCAGTAATGCCTTTGCAGTTTTCCATAGGTTTTGATATATTGTGCTCTCATTTTCATTCATCTCAAGATACTTCCTGAATTCTCTTGCAATTTCTTCTTTGACCTACTGATCAAAGTTTAATCTACTTATATTTATGAATTTACCTTTTTCTTTTCATTATTGAGTTGCAGCTTCATTCTGTTATGATCAGAGAAATTGTTTTGTATAATTTCAATCTTTTTAAATTTGAGTCTTGCCTTTTGACCCAACATATGGACTATCTTGGAGAAGAATCCATGAGCATTTGTAAGGAATGAATATCCTGCTGTTTAGGGGATGCAATGCTTTATAAACATCTGTTAGGTCTAGTTCATTTATCATATTATTCAAGCTCTCTGTTTCTTTATTTATCCTCTGCCCAGATGTTCTATCCAATACTGAGAATGATGTATTGAGCTCTCCCAATATTATCATAGAGACGTCTATTTCTTCCTTCAGTTGTGCCAGTGATTGCCTCATATTTCTTGGGACATTCAGGTTAGTCGCATAAATATTTAATATAATTATTTCTTATTGGTGAATTACATCTTTTATTAATATATATTAACCTTATTCATCCTGTAAAACAGGATTATATTTTAAATCGATTTGTCCATTATTAGTATCACTGCTCCAGCTCTTTTTTGGTTATTTTTTGCATGGATTAGCTCTTTCCAACCTTTAATTTTTAACCTGGTTGTGTCCTTACATCTGAGGTGGGTCTCTTATAGACAACATGTAGATAGCTCATATTTTTTATCCATTCTATCAATCTATGTCTTTTGATTGGGGAGTTCAAGACATTAACATTCAATGTTATTACTGTAAAGGCATTTCTTCATCCATTTTGTCCTTTGTCTCTCTGTTGTCATATTGTTCTATTGTCTTTTTACCCTTTAATTTACCCTTCCTAATAATCTTCATTTCTACACTCTTCTCCAACTCTTGCCCTTATTTTTTCCTTTCTGGCTGCAGCATTCCCTTTAGTATCTCTTGTAATTCTGGTCTTTTGGTAACATAGTCTATCAGGGGGTTTTTTGTCTTTGAAAACTTTGAACTCACCCTCATTTTTTAAGGACAGTTTTCCTGTATACAGAATTTGTGGCTGGCAGTTTTTCTCTTTCAGTACCTTAAATACATCATGCCACTTTCTTCTCACCTCTATGGTTTCTGATGAGAGGTTGGCATTTAATCTTATTGAGTTTCACTTTTATGTGATACTTTGATTTTCTCTAATTGAATTCAGTATCTCCTGTCTCTGATATTGGTCTGAATAGTAGGTGTCTCAGGGTAAGTTTATACAAATTTATTCTGTTTGTAGTATATTGTCCTTCTTTAATATTGATATTTATGTCTTTCATAAGGGTTGGGAAGTTTTTGCTCATTATTTCCTCAAATATTCTTTCTGTCTTTTTTCCATTGTCTTCTCCTTCTGGGACAATGATAATGTTAATGTGCATTTTGCATTGTCATTCAATTCCCTGAGACTCTGATCCATTTTTTCCATTCTCTTCTTCTCTTTCTGTTCTCCTGTCTTTTCCAGTTCAGATGCTGTCTTCAGAATCACTAATTCTATCTTTGAGCAATTCAAAACTGCTTTGATATGTTTCTAATATATTTTTAATCTCATCCATCATGTCCTTCATTCCTGCAAGGTATGTTACTCTTCATTGCAGGCTTTCAAATTGTTCTGTATGTTCACCCAGTGTTTTTTCTAGTATCATTTCACTTTTTAGTCATATTTTCTTGCAATTTTTTGAATTGATTCAGGAGTGTTATGTGATTATCACTGATTAATTGTCTTTAATCTGTGTCTCTTCAGAATATTTGTTCCTTTGGTTGTGCCAAATCTCCCTGTTTCCTAGTATGGCTTGTAATTTTTTGCTGATATATAGATATCTGAATATGTTTGTGAATTTATCCAACATATCTGAATATGTTGGTGAAATTTACTCTCTTTTGCTTATTGTTTTTTGTTTGTTTGTTTGTTTGTTTGTTTTTCCAAATCTCATCTTTGATATTTGGTTCATCTTATTCTTAGATTTTACTGCCCAGCTTAAGTTATCAAAATAGGTCCAGGGGCTCACTAATGGGGCACAGATTTTCTCCCAAGGTTTAGGATACAGAGATAACCAAAACAAGATTCGTTCCATGCAATTAACAGACCAGTTAGCAGATAACATTCATCAGCAAACCTTTCCACAGGGGGGTTTCAGTATCAGCATTCCTATATTCCTGTGTTGAATTTCCAGAGTAGAGATTTTAAGTGAGCTCTGCTGGCCAAATTCACTGAAGGATAGTCTGCCAACTCCCCATACCTTTTCCCTTCAAACAGGGAGGAAAATGTCTGTTCCTCTTTCAGTCAGCTGCAGTGAGCCAGGGATTTTACCCCAGGTTAATATCTTGGGGGTGGAGGAGGAAAACCTTTCTCAGCCACTGTGGAGGCTTGATACTCATGTTTGTTGTTTCATGTTCTTCATCTCTCTGTCCCTCACCCTCTTGGCAGTTGTGTAGCAGTGTCCTGGTCTGTCAAACCCCAAAGAAATTCCCTCCCAAAGCTTTTGGCTCTTTCTCCATTGTTTTTGTGAGAAAATTGAGCCCTGCTTTCTAGTCTGATGCCATCTTTCCATAATCCCTAAAACTGCTTTTTAAACAAATAGATATGCTACAGCATGGATGAAACTTGAAGACACCATGCTGAGTGAAATAAGCCCGATACAAAAAAGACAAATATTGCATGATTTTTCTTATATGAAATACTTAGAATAAGTAAATTCATAAAGACTGCAAGCAGATGAGTTGTGACCAGTGGGTGGGGGGTGGGGAGAATGGAGGGTTGTTACTTAATGTGTAAAAGTTTTGTTTGGGATGATGAGTTTCTGAAAATATCAGTAAATGTTACACAAAATTGTCAATATATTTAATGTCACAAAATTGTAAACTTATAAACAGTTAAAATATTTTTATGTTTTGTATATTTTACCCCAATAAAAACATTTCCAGAGAGAGAAACATGAAGGCATCAGAAACCAGAAATTAGGGGGCCTGGAAGAGAAAAGAAAGGACATAGTCATGTGAAGGGAAAACTTTGCTGACTCCAGAGATACCACCTGGCAGACTGACAGTGGGTGGGAAAGAGGGAAAGGGTCACATGAAAATCAGAAGAAACCAAGCCAGAGTGTCAGACAGAACCTATGCCCTGACTCCTCTGCAGGGTTGGTATCCACACCATCATGTGTCTGCAACTAGGCTGTGTATTGACCCTGTCATGGCCTCTCAGGTCTGGGCACATTCTGTGGCACACTGCCAATGATGGGACCCAGAAAAGGTGACAGGATAAGGACCCCAAATAGCAAATCTGAGTCACTGTGGTTTCACACAGGGACAGAACATAAAATCATCCATTCTCCACCCTGATTCATAGTTCATCAGGTGACAGTGGTGTGCTAAGAAATGTGGCTATGAAAAATGAATACCACTGTTTGTAATAAATTACTTATTTTTTCTTAAAAAACAGGAATTTCTGCCAGGCATCCCAGCTGCTGCAGTGTACCTCCAAGTCTGCTTAGTGCCAATACCCTGAGAGAGGGCCGAGGCCACCAGGCACAAGGTAAGCAGGCCTGGTAGTGCCCAGCTCTCTGTGAGATGGGCCAGAGGCCTAGCCCCTATCCCCCACTCACCATATGGGTTACAAGGAGGCATGCCTCCCCTTGACTTCCAACACCCACCAGGTTAGTTATCCTCAGGTGGTTCTGCTCTCAGGGCATTGACACTACCCCACCTGCCCACATTTGCTCAGTCCCTGGAAGAACCCCAATCCCATCAAAATACCATGCACAACACCATCACCAGCCCATGGCAGTCCCTGTCCAACTTCTCAAGTGGAACCACCAGCTCCCCTGCCATCCTTCCTTGTGGGCAGCTACCCAGACCTGCTTGTCCCTCTTTGGAAGGCCTCTGCCACCAAGCCTGGCCAGGGCCCCACCTTGCCAGCATGCTTGAACCAGCTCACCAGGGAGGAAGCCTGAGACTTTGTTTTTCACCCACACACAAAAGCATCTCTCCTATAGTGAGGTGGATCTGGAGATCTAGGGAGCCCTGACTTGGCTTTCCTCTCACCTCCCCTTCCATTGGGTCTACCCATCCTACCCATCATGCTCCCACCCATGTGGCGTGGCATTTCTGCTATTGGATGCCCTTGGATGATCACAGCCCCTATCACTTTCCAGGCTCCATCCTAGTCTCTCGAGGCCCAACTGGGAACCACCCAAGGCAGATAGCCAACATCTGTCTGGAAGGCTGGGCCTGCAGGAGCCCTGGGCACCAAGGTCCTTCTTGGCCTGCCTTTGTGACTTCATGCAATACACACTTACTGTCATTGGGTTTTACTCCCAACACAGCATTCTGAACCAAATTGAGGCTCAGATCAGCTCTACTATCATGAGAAACCTCAGCAAGAAGCCCTGATATAGAATTGGAGATCATGGGCTTGGAGACAAGCCATTTAAAGGCATCATCACCTGGGAGGATATTCTCTCTGAGATAGGAGCTGTGATGTCCTTGGACCCACAGATCACAGGGGTTCTAGGATGAGAGGAAGGCTCTGGGGTGTCCCTGCAATTCCCCAAGTGGCTAAGGCTTCCTGGAGCAGTGGGCAGAGCCTCCACTCCCACCTTGTCTTCTTTTGCCATCTGAGGACAGTCTTCCTCTGTGGGCTCTTGGGGCTTAGAGCTAAAGCCTTAAGCATATAAGTCCTACTTGTTCAGCATGGCAATGTCTTTCAAAGGAGGGAGGGAATCATTGCCAGAAAAAAGAGCTCCTGTCAAAATTACTGCAATACAATATCACATCTCCCACCCCGTTATTTGGAAGTGCTCAAACCCATAGTCAAACTTGTTAAAGAGCAAACTTGTTACTGGCCTTGTTTTTCTGACCATTTGAAATCAGACAAGGAAACACTACACATGGAGAACAAGATACATGAGTATTCCAAATCTTTCCTTTGGGGAATTCACCATGGCTATGTGAGGTTTGGTGGTCTGAATAACCAATTCCAGAACTCCTGGCTTGTCTCTGATGTCATGCATATGTGCCCTACTGCCTCAGCTTCCCTACCACCTGTGAGATGTACCCTGAACACAGGATATTTGGGTCACTAAGAATAGGAATCCCTCATGGTAAGTACAAATATCCCCACTTATATGATAACTGCTGTGAATTGTGTTTGTGACATGTAATGAGGGCAGACCAAAAGACACATTTTTAATTGGGAATTCCAGCCATATACCATCCTTTGCAGATGGTGATCTCTCCCAATGATCAAGACAGACACTTCATGGAAGAATATACAAATTCCTTTGTTCCAAATGCATGCTCACAGTAAGTTCAGAGCTAACTTTTGGGTCTTTAAGTGGACTTCACACCAGGTAGTAATGACCTGAGCATAAGTGAGAACTCCCTTCTTCCCAAAGGGCTTTATCTACACTTTGGTTTACAAGTCTCTCTTTTAAGAGTCTAGTTAAGCATGGGAACACTCTTCTAAAATTGATCTATATATGATAGTAAGAACAGATAAATGCAAATTTCTAGACAAGGCTTTGGCTACTTTTTTTTTTTCCTGTAAAGGCCAGATAGAAAATAGTGTAGACTTTGTTGCTATGGTTAGTCTCTGTGCCATACTTTCTTTTCTTAGCAAGTCTTTAAAAATACATAATTCATTCTTAGCTTGTGGTTTGTTAAAAAGAAAAACAAAAAAGATGATGGCAGGAAACTGATGTAAGGTGACATCACAGAAAGAAAATTAAGTGCCCTGAAACAAAATAAAATGCCGATTTTCTTCCATTCCATACTTCTCCCTGAAAGCTAAAATGCACTGTGTCAAACCTCATGTAAAAATGACATGCTCTGATGCTCTAGAAATGTCTGTGTAAAATCCTGAAACTTACCTGGCTGAGATTGTCTCCCTTTGATAGACCTCTGTTTTCCTCTCAGGATTAAAGTCCATGGTCTCTCTTTGTTAGGGCTCCTCTTTTTATATTCCTATGAGGCAGAGTCAATGTAATAAGAGCAATAGAGCATCTGGATTCTCATCCCAGACTGGCAACAGCTAGGAATATAAATACACCTGCCTCAGTTTCTAAGGGGTAAAATGAAGCCATGAGACTCTTCTTACTCCAAATTTCCCAATCTTCCAAGTCCCCACCCAAGAGGTTGGTCTAGAAAAGATAACTATTTAAACTGAGACCTGAAGCAATTAATATTCCTAGTTTACTCTTTGCTATAAACCAGGTTTTCCTAAGGAAAGAGCAGGCTTATACTTGGGGCCCTCCTCAGCAGAGGCAGGGCAAACACATCAGGCTCCTGCTCTTCTTTGCCTTTCACTTCCTCCTTTCATCCTCATCAAGATCTTTTACCTTCTCTAATTTTTCTTCTTTTCCTTTTCTTTGGGTAACTCTTGCTCATAGTCTGAACTGTCATTATAGTAGCAGGAGTCATGGCCAGAGCCAGAGAGTTTAGTCACTTCCTCCAACCTTGAGGACCTAATTCCAGGACTTCTTCAAGGGACTCTCTGCATAATTTGTATCAAATTCCCAAGCAGACATGGAATGCCAATGCTCTGTTCTCAGGATGTAGCCTGGGAAGGTGGGGCTGGCATCCAAGTCTTCTTGCCCCTGTCCTGGACTGCCAAGGACCTAACAGGAGCTACAGTCCCCCCAGCTTCCTTGCTCCTAGTGTTTCCCACTCCTGTACTGCCATAACCCCAGATGTGGACAAGCCCCTACTTGCCAAGGCTCAAGGCATTCCTGGGTGGCCTTGGACCCCACCATGGGAGGTGTATGGAAGCAGTGCAGATGTACATGTACCAATCAAACCCCAACCCCCAGATAGTCCCAAGATGCCCAATGAAAGCTCATGGTGGGACTGACCCAGCACACCCTCCCAGTGCACCAGCTTCTCAGTCATGTGAGTTTGAATCCAGACAGCACCCAGTGTGAAACTCTGGCTTAGGTCATAGAAGGGAGTAACCTTATCAGAGAAGAGGACCAGAAATGCTGCAACCTTGATCAAGGCACAACCCAGGGTCGGGCAAAAGGAAGGAGATGGAGACTCAGGTTGGGAAGCCAGGATGTGCCCAACTGTGACCAGGTCATCAGTCTCAGGTCTGGTCCTGAGATCTGAGCCTCTGCCCTGGGACCCTCAAAAG
The DNA here is from genome assembly GCA_026826555.1 of Tolypeutes matacus. Classification (NCBI taxonomy): domain Eukaryota; kingdom Metazoa; phylum Chordata; class Mammalia; order Cingulata; family Chlamyphoridae; genus Tolypeutes; species Tolypeutes matacus. The sequence continues at coordinate 873,472 of JAKSZT010054090.1, read as the reverse complement.
CCACAAAGGGAAGAGGACAAGGAGCCACAAGGCAGGGGGGTTGACCCTTACAAGGGGATTCAGGCCAAGGTGGAGGATGGAGTCATCTGAAGAGTACCCAGAAGCTCCTGTCTCTGCTAGTGGCAGCAAGAGAGTGTGGGAAGTGTGAGGAGATGGAGCATTGTGTTTGGGCCTAGCTAGGAGGCAGGTCTATCCTGGATGACTTGTGCAGTAACCCCATAGCTTGATCAGGCCCAGGGAGTCTGTCTCTTGCCCACTGCACTACTGGTGGTCAAATCTTCCTACCCTAGATCTCAGAAACAGTGGACACTCCCCTCCAGGACCAACAGGACCCTCCCTGACCCCACCTTGGCTCAAGTCCTTAATTCTTCCTGCCCATTGTCACTTGCATGAAAAGCCACAGTCCTGACTGTCTCTTCAGGTTGCCTCTTCTTTCTCAGGTCACCTGCTGACCTCCAAGGCCCTCATGCTCTGTGATGGAATGGGGTAGGGGATATGTTCAGAGAGTGGGTGTGGATCTCAGCCTTCAGCATCAGCAAATGGTTGCAGAGGTGGCCAAGCAGAGTGGCTGGAGGTAGTAGTGTGCCTGCCCACTGGGCTGTGCTGGGCTGGAATTACAGGGGTCTCCTGAGGGAAAATAAATCAAACAAATCCAGCTCCATCCTTCAGACCCCCTTCCACTAGGAAGTTTCCTGGGACTGCTGAGAGGCACAGAACCTAGGAGAAATGGTGGGCCATTCAGATACTTCCAGGTCCCTGCTGTGGTCCAGTGGAGCTGATTCATTAATCTCATTCCACACACACAACTCTAACCCACACACAACTCCAAGCTTTATTCATACCCTGCAGCAGCATCTTATCTCTCAGAATTATAGACAAAACTCCCAGTCCTTTGATTTCTACTTCCTCCCAAATTAAAGTTTTATGACTTCTTTCTTTTTCTTTTTATTATTGCCCTTGTTGTTTGCACTCACTGCTCTGTGTCCATTCACTGTGTGTTCTTTCTGTGACTGCTTCTCTTTTTTCTTCTTGTTTTTTCTCTTTAGGAGGAACTGGGAACTGATCCAGGACTTCCAATGTGGGAGAGAGGCACTCAATTGCTTGAGTCACCTCATCTCCCTGATCTGCTGCATCTCTCAGTCTCTCCTTTGCATCTTCCTTTGTTGCATCATCTTGTTGTGACAGCACTCTGAGACATAGGCTGTCATCTCTCCATGCTGTGGGCCAGCTTGCCTTTACCAGGAGACCCAGGGAATTGAACCCAGGGCTTTTCATATGGTAGACAGAGGCCCAATTGCTTGAGCCACATCCACTTCCCAAGGAAAATTTTACTTCTGTCAAGTTCTTCATTCACTAAAAACTCTCCCACTTCAAACACTGGCAACTGTAAATATTTTGAGTCAGGGAGATAGATGGGGGAAATAGGAAGGAATGTTTGATCCCTGAGGTCAAATTCTTCCATGCCTAATATTTCTGTTTTATTGAACTTTAAGCTTGGGCTATGCCTGCTTTACCTAGCAATAAGAACTGCTGTGAGACTTCTGAGAAACCCCATAGAAATAGAGTATCATAAGAGGTTACTTTGAAAAATTGGATGCCAACAAAATGGATAATTTAGAGAAAATGGACAAATTCCTTGAAACACACAAGCAGCCTAAATTGATGAATTCAACAGAACAATCACAAGCAATGAGATTGAATTAGTCATCAACAACCTCCCAATTAAGAAGGATCAGGACCAGATGTCTGCACAGGTGAATTGTACTAAACATATTGGAAAGAAATATACAAATCCTGCTTAAACTCTTCCAAAAAATAAATGTGGAGGGAACATTGCCTAACTGATTCTATGATGCCAACATCACCTTAATATTGAAGCCAAACAAAGATGCCACAAGAAAGGAAAACTATAAACCAATTTTGCTAATGAACCTAGATGCTAAACTCAACAAAATACATGCTAATAGTATTCACCAACATATCAAATGAATTGTACACCATGATCAAATAGGTTTCATCCTTGGTATGCAAGGATGGTTCAACATAAGAAAATCAATCAATGTAATACACCATATAAAAAGAATGAAGGGAAAAAAATCACATGATCATCTCTACAGATGCAGTAAAAGCATTAAAAAAAATACAGCACCCCTTCCTGATAAAAACACTTCAAAAGATAGGAATGGAATGAAACTTCCTCAATATGATAAAAGATATATATGAAAAACCCACAGCTAACATCATATTCAATGGTGAAATCCTACAAGCATTCTCTCTAAGATCTGGAACAAGACAAGGATGCCCACTGTCACCTCTTTTATTTAACATTGTGTTAGAAGTACTTGATCAAGCACTTAGGTAAGAAAAAGATATAGAAGACATCCAAATTAGAAAGGGAGAAGAAAAAATTTCACTCTTTGCAGATGACATGATCCAGTACATAGAAAGCCATGAGAAATCTATAACAAAGATTCTAGAGCTTATAAATAAGGTCAGTAAAGTGGCAGGTTATAAGATCAATGAGCAAAAGTCAGTAGCCTTTCTGTACACCAATAATGAGTGGAAAAGAGGGGGAAATCAAGTAAAAAAATCCCTTTTACAATATCAACTAAAGGAATCAAATTCCTAGGAATAAACTTAACTAAAGATGTAAAACTACACAACACTGTTAAAGGAAATCAGAGAAGACCTAAACAAATGAAAGAATATTCCCTGTTCATAGAGAGGAAAACTAAACATCATTGATATATCTATACTACACAAACTGATTTACAGATTTAAAGCAATCTGAAAAAAAATTACCACAGCATTTTTTACTGTGGAATTGGAAAAACTAACTATGAAATTTATTTGGAAGGGCTTGGGGCCCCAGATAGTGAAAGACATATTGAAAAAGAAAAACAAAATTGGAGCAATCACACTACCTGATTATAAAACATACTAAAACTACAGTGATCAAAACTGCATGGTATTGGCACAAGGATAGACATACAAACCAATGAAATTGAATTGAGAGTTCTGATATAGATCCTCACATATACAGTCATCTGATATTCAATAAGGCCACCAAGCCCACTCAACTGAGAAAGAATGGCCTCTTTAACAAATGGCGCTTGGAGAACTGTATATCCATATCTAAAAGAGTGATAAAGGAACACCATCTCACACCTTATTCAAAAATCAACTCAAGATGGACCAAAGATCTAAATATAAGAGCCAAGACCATAAAGACTTTGGAAGATAATGTAGGAATGCATCTACAAGATCTTGTACTAGGAAATGGCTGCATGAATGTTACACTCAAAGAATGAGAAATGATAGGAAAAATAGATAAATAAGACCTCTTCAAAATTAAAAACTTTTATACCTCAAAAGAGCTTGTCAAAAAAAAAAAAAAAAAAAAAAGCTTGTCAAGAGTTTTCCCATTTAAAAAATTGGCAAGTGATTTGAATAGCCAGTTCTCCGGAGAAAAAAATGCAAATGGCTAAAAAAAAAAAAACCATGAAAAGATGCTCAACATCATTTGCTATTAGAAATGTAAATCAAAAGCACAATGTGATATCATCTTACTCCCAACAGACTGATGGCTATTTTATTAAAAGATGACTACAAATGTTGGAGAGGATGTGGAGGAATGAGAACCCTCATCCCTTGCTGGTGGAAATGCAGAATGGTGCAGCCATTGTTCAGGACAGTTTTGCAGTTCCTCAGGAAGCTAACTGTAAAACTGCCATAAAATCCAACAATCCAACTACTGGGTATATACAAAAAATAAAGGAAAGCAGGGAAATGAACAGATATATGCACACCAATGTTCATAGCAGCATTATTCACTATTGCCAAAATTTGGAAACAAGCCACATGTCCATCAACAAATGAATGGATAAGCAAACTCTGGTATAGACACACAATGGAATATTACTCATTTGTAAGAAAGAATGTAGTAGTAACACACAGGATAACATGTATGAATCTTGAAGACCTTATGTTCAGTGAAGTAAGCCAAGCATTGAAGGACAAATAATACATGACATCACTGACATGAATTAAGGAAACTAAGTAGACTCACAGAGCTAGAGTCTGGAAGATATGTTTACAGGTGACAGAAAGGGAGTAGGGGATTGTGAGCCAATGTCCATATGGGCAAAGTCTATGATAAGGCAGAAGGGTGTAGTTATGCAGTGGATAGTTGTGACAGTGGTGCAGTGATGCTATTGGGTTGGGTGGTGCTTGTCTGTGAAAGAATAGGGTGAGGGTGTGGTTGGACTGTCCATGGCACTTGGGAGTGGGTCAGAGGTGGGAGCAGGTGAACTCTAGGGGTTTTCAGGTACGTGGTTGAAACTACAACTTTGGGACTGCCTTTTGGCAAATATGGCAGGGAAGGGTTACTGGTTTAGGGTGTTGGATTTGGGGAGTATGTAGGACAGGGTATACCTGGGATAGGCTTCTAGGGAGTGCATGAGTTTTCATCTTGTCATAGTGCTTTGTATCACTGGGTGGGGAGACAAACAATAATTGGGAAGGTATTGGACTTCTATTCTGGGTAGCATAGGCATAAGGGAGGAGAGGCCAAGATGATAAGCCCTCAATGTTGTTGTAAGTAAATATGAATCTTATTCTTCATGGAGTAAAGCTTGATGGTTTTCATGAGTCCCGAGGAAAGGGGAAGGTAGGAATAGAATAGATGGAATATGGGGTATTTTGGGGTATGTTTGAGTTGTTCTACATGATCTTTCAATGATGGATACAGGCCATGTTATATTTCATCAAAATTTATAAAATTGTATAGTCCAAAATGTAAACCAAATGTAAATCATTGACATGGTTAGTAGCAATGCTTCAATATTTGTACATCAATTTTAACAAATGTACCATACACATGTAAAATGTTATTAATAGGGGAAATGGGAAAAGGGGGAGAAATCTCATACATTCTGTACATAACTTTTCTGTAACCTAAAGCTTGCTTGACAATAAAATGGAAAAAAATAAGACACTGGGGGAATAAATGGGAGAAAATGTCACTGTATATACAAAACAACATATCTTTCAGTGATGAAAGACATAATGTCAAATTTTTTAATTTATTTTTTATTATTTCAAATTTTTAAATTTTATTTGTTATTTTTTAAACTATCAGTATTATTTCATTTTATTATTAAATTTTTTCAGTTATTTTGTTGACTCATGGAAGGGTTACAACTTTGGCAGAGGAGGATCCTTGATGTGGGGTGTCAGTGATGGGGGATGCATGGAAAGATGCTCACCTGGGGCATATCTATAAGGTATATGAATGTGTTCAAGTTTTCATAGGGCATTGTTATGATGGGTGGAGATTCACAAAATAACTGAAAGAATATCAAATTCTCATCCTGGGGAGCTCTGCCATATTCTCTAATGGGAAAGCAAGAATCACCCAATTACGGGGGCAGTGACTAGTAAAGGAGGATCATTCAATGATGTACCCTTCATATGGATAACTGTACTTATGAACATTTCTTTTGAAAGTGAAAGTTAGCCTATTATTACAGGATACCTAACTGTTACCTCCTGAGATCCTCCTTCTTGCTCAAATGTGGCCTCTTTCTAGGCCAAACTCAGCTTTTAAACACATTACCTGAGTTGGAGGCAAGATGACATTGGTTTAGGTGGGCACTCACCATCTCTCTCACAGAGGACAGCTAATTGGGGACAGGATCCTGCCCAAGTGGGCTGTTCTGGGAGTCCACAGGGCGAGAGCCTTAGGGACATTGATCTAGAGGGAGATGGACAAGGAGGTGGATTGCTCAAGAGAAAACCATGAGTTTTTCCTGAGCTGGAAATCGTGGATGTGGACAGCTAAGCCCCACCATCGAAACAAAGAGCTAGGGTGAGCCCCAACTCCTGCTGGCAACCCAGAGAGAGGGAGCCCACCAAGAGAGGGAGGGTTCTGCAGAGGGTGGAGAGGGGCTTTCTTTCTGTGGGTTTGGTAGCCTGGACACCTTTGCAGCTTTGGGGAGCACACCAGTCAGCTTGAAGTGGTGCTGGGCTGAAGGGAGAGGTGAATCTGCTGAGGAAGCGATTTACCTAGCCACCCTGGGATATGGAGCTTGGCTCAGGAGAGGGTGGAGTCAGCCAATTTTATATTTCCACACTGAGGAGTATCAGAGTTTCTGCTCCCGGGGGTCAAGCAGTGGGAAGTGTTTGATAAGTTTCTATGAGCCTATTTAGGGTCCCCTTGGTTGGGGGGGAGTCTAGAAGAGTCCTTCTTTTGGGTCCTTGAAAAAAAATTTTAACTTAGTTTACTCGCTAAAATCTGCCTCAAAACCTTCAGAGAGAAGCCTTCAGGGAAATTGATTGATGAACACAGGCAGGCTGAGAGGCTCCACAAGTGCCCAAGAAGAAATGATGTCCTTCCTTGGCCTTGTCTGAATGCTTCCTTGTGTGTTTGTTTAGTTTTTCTTTGTTTGTTTGTTTCTTGCTTTCTTTCTTCTTTCCTCCCACTTTTTTTAAAACTAGGTGCTGCTAGTTTGTTTTTTCTTTGCAGTGCTTCTTCTTCCTTGATTTCCCATTTTCTGTGAATATTGATTTTGTCTACCAATGCTATCTCTTTTCCTTCCTTCATCTTTCTATCTTCTGCTTTCTGTTGTGAATCTTACACTCCAACTTTTTTTCATTAGTTCTCAGCTTCATGGGTTTTGATTACTTTCTTGTCTATTCTGTTTTCTCTTTTTTAATAAACTTTTTCTTTTCAGCCCTTTCTTTACTCTTTCTTTCTCTCCTCATCATTCTGGCCTTATAAATCATTCCATGCATTTTTCACTATTTGGTTTCCCATTCCATTGTAAGTACTCCACTTTTTTCCCCCTAGTCCTCTACACTGCCTACATGAGTTAAATATTCGTTTTACAAACTCTTGTATGGCCCCTCTACTAACTTTTATCAATATTATTATTATCCTTTTTCTTGTCTTACTTATTTTGATTCCACAGTCCCTAATCATTCTCCCTCAAGGGAACATAGAAAAAAGCAAGGAAATAGAAAAAGAAGAACAAAGTGTCAAAGAGAATACTTAACACACACACAGAACCACTAGCTAAATAAAACTCTAGAGCAGATAGAGAAGCTAATCAACTGAATAAACCCATCAAGATAAAATGATGACAAGTGGGCAACAAAAAATTACAAACCATACTGAGAATCAGGAAGACATGGGCCACTCCAATGAAAAAACTAAAAACCAGGAAGAGATGTAGAACATCAAACAACTAATCAAAGCTGTCCAAAGAAATATAATGGACCAACTTAATGAAGTGAAGGAAGAAATTAAGGATTTTAAGAAGACACTGAGACAATATATTGAAGAAATTGTAAACATACATAAAAAGATAATGGATATGATGGTGATTAATGGCACAATTCAAGAAATAAAAAAGATGCTGGAATCATATAACAGCAGATTTGAACAGGCAGAAGAAAGAATTAGGGATGTGGAAGACAGTACATCTGAGATCAAACAGATAGTAGAACAGATACATAAAAAGATAGAAAAAATACAGAATGGACATAGGGATTTAACTGACAACACAAAATGCACAAACATAAGCCTTATGGGCATCCCAGAAGGAGGAGAGAAGTGAATGGAAAGAGAAGGAGTGCTGAAGGAACTAATGGCTGAAAATTTCCCAACGCTACTGAGGGAGATGGATGTACATGTCCAGGAAGCCCAGCACACTCCATACAGTATGAACCCCAACAGGCTTACTCCAAGACATATAATTGTCAAAATGTCCAATGCTCAAGACAAAGAGAAAATACTCAAGGCAGCAAGAAAAAAGAGAGCCATCACATACAAGGAAGCACAATAAGATTAAGTGCACATTTCTCATCTGAAACCATGGAGGCAAGAAGACAGTGGTATGACATAGTCAAGGTATTAAAAGAAAAAAACTTTCAGCCACAAATTCTCATTCCAGCAAAGCTGGCAATCAAAACTGATGGAGAGTTCAAAATATTCACAGATAAACATAAATTGAGAGTATGCCAATAAGAAACCTACACTTCAAGAAATAATACCTAGTGGCAACTGGAAATACAGCTGGAAAAAGACCTTGAATAAAAGGGGGGAAAGGTAAAGACAAATGAGTTCATATGGCTAAGCGACTTCAAAGTGAGTTGGGAGGTCATCCCAGAGGTAACACTTATGCACATCTCAGTAGGATTCATAGGCTTCCAATGTGGATATCACCCCAAATAGAAGGGCTCCTGAGAGCTCTGGAGACACCCAGGTCCTATATCAGGATGGATATCTCTGGAGTTTGGTGCCTTATCAGTGGGCCATACTTTGGAATCTTTGCTCCTGAGAGTGACAGAGTTGAACTCAAATATGTCCTCTCTGCACATGGTTCATCAGTCCCTTCTATTCAAACCTATATGTGGTGCTGGGGTTTGTAGGTGTACTTCCAGAGACTGGAGTCTTTGGCCTGCCCATGTTCCAGAAGGGCCCAGAATCTCAGTGCAGCTGCAACTCCTACTCTACAGCCCAATAGACTCACACAGAACACCTGACAGGGAGATGATGATTGACAACAGCCATCCCAAGGAATGGAGAGAGGCTGCAGCTGCAGGCAGGATAATCCCATCCATTTATTCCATGGGATATAAGCCACCCTCTCACTTGGAGGTGGAGTGGACATCACCATCCCAGACTCCTCAGGACTGGGGGGAGAGCTATGGACTAGAGTGGACTTACTGGTATTCTGTTATAGACATATTGTGATTCAAGTAATGTATGAAATTACAACATTAATATGGATCCAGTGGCCACTGGATGCTTTGGGGGTAAGGAGAGGGAAAATCAATTATAATACAGGGGATTTTTTGGACTTGGGGATTATCCTGAGTGACATTGCAATGACAGATATAGGCCATTTTATATCAGCATATAACATGCAGAACTGTGTGGGAGAGAGTGTGGTCTTCAATATGAACTATGGTCCATGCATAGTGGCAAAGCACCAGGATGTGTATATCCATTGCAGGTGATGTGCCACACTAATGAAAGATGTTTATGTGGGAGGCTGAGGGAGGTATGAGAGGTGGGGCAAATAGGTATCCCAATAATTTTTGGGTAACATTTATGTAATCTAAGTGTCTTTAAAAATTTTTTTTAATTAAAAAAAAAAAAAAGACACTGGGACAACAGATTGAAGAAATCATAAACATACATAAAAGGAAAACGGATATGATGGTGACAAATGGCACAATCCAAGAAATCAAAAAGATGCTGGAATCACATAACAGCAGATTTGAACAGGCAGAAGAAAGAATTTGTAATGTGGAAGATAGTACATCTGAAATCAAACAGATAGTAGAGGAGAGCTCTGCCACAATCTCCAAGGGAGCAGCAATAGTCCTCTGAGTGTAAGGACAGTGCCTGTCAAAATAGGATGACCCACTGATGTTTTGGGTTTTTTTTTTTTTTGTTGTTTGTTTGTTTGTTTGTTTGTTTTTATTGATCACTACCCTTGTGAGTTTTTGCTCTTGCAAATGAGACTTAGCCTGCAGTAGTGGGGTGCCTAAGGGTTGCCACCTGAGAGCCTCCTTGTTGCTCAAATGTGGCCTCTCTCTAAGCCAAACTCAGCATATGATTGCATTACCTTCCCCCCAACGTGGGACATGACTCCCGGGGATGTGCCTCCCTGGCAACGAGGGATTAATACCAAGTGCCAACTGCCAGCTTTGTGCAGTGGCAGTATCGTAGCCAATGAGGTTTATCCGAGGCACGATTATTGCTAATTGAAAACTTTTCCCAAGTGCCAACTGGCAACACAACTGGAAAAAGACCTTGAATAAAAGGGGGAAATGGTAAAGACAAATGAGTTCAAGTGGCTAAGAGACTTCAAAGAGAGTCGGGAGGTCATCCCAGAGGTAACTCTTACGCACACCTCAGTAGGAGCTCATAGAACATCTAAGTGCCTATCACCCCACTCAGTGGGGTTCCTGAGAGCTCCAGAGACACCCTGGTCTTATATAAGGGGGGATAGCCCCAGAGACTGATGCCTTATCAGTGGGTTCTATTTTGGAATCTGTGCTCCTGAGAGTGACAGAATTAGACTCAAATAAGTCCTCCCTGCACATGGTTCACCAGTCCCTTCTATTCAAACCTACATGTGATGCTGGAGTTTCTTAGGTATACTTCCAGAGACTGGAGCCTCCCATCTACCTATGTGCCAGGTGTGCAGGAAATCTAGGTGGAACTGCAACTCCTACCCTACAGCTCAATGGACTCATCCAAGTCACCTGGTGAGGAGACAATGATGGGAAATGGCCATCCCAGGGAATGGAGAGGGCCTGCATCTGCAGGCAGGATCATCCCACCCACCATATCCATGGGATATAAGCCCTCTCTCACTTGGAGTTGGAGTGGACATCACCATCCCAGTCGCCTCTGGATTGGGGGAAGAACTATGGACTAGAGTGGACTTGATGGTATTCTCTTGCTCACATATGGTGATTCTTGCAATGCAAGAAATTATAACAATGAGGTGGAGCCAGTGGCCACTTGACAGTTTTTGGGTAGGGAGGGGATGAGCAGTTGAAATACAGGGGCTTCTTTGGGAGTTGGAGGTTGTCCTGAGTACTGTTGTGGCAATGGATGTAGGCCATTTTAAATCAGCACACACCACTCAGAACTGAGTGGGAGAGAGTGTGGTCTACAGTGTGAACTGTGGTCTATGGTTGGTGGCAAGGCTCCAGGATGTGTAAGTTCATTGAGGTTGGTGGGCCACACTGTGGGAGATGTTTGTGTGGGATGTGGTGGGAGGTGTGGGAGGTGGGCAACATGGGAATCCCAGTGGGTTCCGTGTAATATTTTAGGTAATCTAAGC
>JAKSZT010054090.1:753208-862204 GCA_026826555.1 Tolypeutes matacus | reverse complement strand
TTGTATGTATTGTGAGAATTTTGATTTTTACCCATAATAAAAAAAAATAATAAATAGAATGTACAATGCATGGGACTGTATAGCACAGTTAACCATGTGGTAGAAAAAAAAAAAACAGATAGTAGAACAGATAGATAAAAAGGTACATAAACTATAGCATGGACTTAGGGATTTAACTGAAAACATAAAATGCACAAACATATGCATTATAGGCATCCCAGAAGGAAAAGAGAAAGGAAAAGAAGGAGTGCTGAAGGAAATAATGGTTGAAAACCTCCCAACCCTATTGAGGGAGATGGATGTACATGTCCAGGAAGCACAGCACACCCCAAACAGCATAAATCCCAACAGGCCTCCTCCAAGACATATACTTGTCAAAATGTCCAATGCTCAAAACAAAGAGAAAACACTCAAGGTAGCAAGAGAAAAGAGAACCATCACATACAAGGGAAGCACAATAAGATTAAGTGCACATTTCTCATCTGAAACCATGGAGGCAAGAAGACAGTGGTATGACATAGTCAAGGTACTAAAAGAAAACAATTTCCAGCCCCACATCCTCTGTCCAGCAAAGCTGGCAATCAAAACTAATGGAGAGTTCAATATATTCACAGATAAACATAAATTGAGAGAGTATGCCAATAAGAAACCTACACTTCAATAAATACTAAAGGAAGTTCTATGGGTTGAAAGGAAAAAAGAGGAGAGAGAGAGAGAGTTGGAAGAGAGTGAAAGAACAACTAAAAAGACAAAAAGAAAAAATAAAAACAACATATGACATACATGAACCCAAAGAAAATATGGCTGATGTAAGAAATTCCTTGAGAGTAATAACACTGAATGTTAATGGATTAAACTCACCAGTCAAAAGACACAGATTGGCAGAATTGAAAAGGAAATATGATCCATCTATTTGCTGCCTACAAGAAACCCACCTTAGACCCAAGGATTCAAGGCAGCTGAAAGTGAATGGCTGGAAAACAATTTTAAAAGCAAACAATAACAGAAATGATCAGAGTAGCTATCCTAATATCAGATGAAATAGACTTTAAATACAAAACTATTGTAAGACATAAATATGGACACTATATATTAGTAAAAGGGGCAATCTTTCAAGAAGAAAGAACAATCATAAACATTTATGCACCTAACCAGGGTGCCTAAAAACACATGAGGCAAACACAAGAAAAACTAAGTGGAGACATAAATGCCTCTACAATTATAGTGGGGGACTTTAATACACCATTATCACCATTAGACAAAACATCTAGACAGAGAATCAATAAAGAAACAAAGACTCTGAATAATACATTAGAGGACCTGGGCCTAATAGACATATAGAGAATGGTACACCCAAATACATCAGGATATACATTCTTCTCGAGTGCACATGGATCACACTCCAAGTTAGACCACATCTAGCCACAGGACAACACTCAATGAATTCAGAATGTTTGAGATTATACAAAGTAATTACTCTGATCATAATGGATCAAAATTGGAAATCACTAAGGGTCAGAGAACCAGATTAGGCACAAAGTTATGGAAGTTAAACAACACACTCTTAGACAAACAGTGGGTCAAGGAGGAAATCTCATAAGAAATCAGTAACTAACTACCTTGAAATGAATGAAAATGAAAACTCAACATATTAACACCTATGAGATGCAGCCACTCTGTACTGAGATGGAAATTCAAAGCCATAAATGCATATATTAAAAGGGAAGAAAGAGCTAAAATTGAAGACCTAACTGCACCCTGGAGGAATTGGAAAAACAACAACAAACTAACCCCAAAGGAAGTAGAAAGAAGGAAATAACAAAGAAATAGAAATAGAGCAGAACTAAATGAAATAGGAAATAAGAAAGCACTAGAAAAAATAAACAAAACCAAGAGCTGGTTCTTCCAGAATATCAATAAAATTGACAAACACTGAGCCAGACTAACAAAGAAAAAGAGAGCAGATGCAAATACACACAATAAGGAATGAGCAAGGGGATATCACTACTGACCCTACAGAAATAAAGATTTTCATAAGAGAATACTTTGAAAAATTATATGCCAATAAGAATGATAATTTAGAGGAAATGGTCAAAGTACAAGAAACTCACAAGTAGCCTACATTGAAGAAAGAAGAAATTGATTAAATAAACCATCCCATTACAAGTAAAGAGATAGACTCAGTCATCAAAAAACTTCCATCTAAGAAAAGCCCAGGACCAGTCTGTTTCACAGGTGAATTCTATGAAACATTATGGAAAAATCTAACACCAATCCTGCTTAAGTTCTTCCAAAAAATAAAAGTAGAAGGAACATTGCCTAACTCATTCTATAATGCCAACATTACCTTAATACCAAAGCCAAACAAAGATACCACATGAAAGGGAAATTACAGACCAATATCTCTAATGAACCTAGATGCTAAAATCCTCAACAAAATACTGCTAATTGCATTCAACAATATATCAAAATAATTATACATCGTGACCAAGGGGGTTTCATCCCAGGTGTGCAAGAATGGTTCAACATAATAAAATCAATCAATGTAATACACCACATAAACAGATTGAAAGAAAAAAATCACATGATCATCGCTACAGATGCAGAAAAAGCATTTGACAAAATACCACACCCTTTCCCGATAAAAACACTGCAAAAGATAGGGATAGAAGGAAACTTTCTGAACATGATAAATGGTATATATGAAAAACCCAAAGCTAACATCATCTTCAATAGTGAAATCCTAAAAGCCTTCCCTCTGAGATCGGGAACAAGACAAGGATGCTCACTATCATCAATCCTATTTAACATTGTCTTAGAAGTACTTGCTCAAAAACTGAGGCAAGAAAAAGATATAAAAGGCATCTGAATTGGAAAAGAAGTAAAAATATCATTACTTAGAGATGACATGATCCTATACGTAGAAAGCCCTGAGAAATCTACCAAAAAAAGCTTCTAGAACTTATAAAGGAGTTCAGTAATGTTGCAGGCTATAAAATTAATGCTCAAAAAATCACTAGCATTTTTTGTACACCAATAACAAGCAATTTGAGGAGGAAATTTAAAAAATACCACTTACAATAGTAACTAAAAGAATCAAATACCTAGAAATAAATTTAACTAAAGATGTAAAGGACTAATATACAGAAAACTACACAACACTGTTAAAGGAAATCAAAGGAGATTTAAATAAATGGAAGAATATTCCCTGTTCATGGATAGGAAGACTAAACATCATCAAGATGTCTATCCTACAGAAACTAATCTACAGATTTAACGCAATCCCAATAAAAATCAACACTGTATTTTTTAATGAATTGGAAAAACTAAAAAATTTATTTGGAAGGGTAAGGGGCCCCATATCACCAAAGACATATTGAAAAGGAAAAATGAAGTTGGAGGTATCACACTACCTGTCTTTAAACCATACTACAAAGCTACAGTAGTCAAAATTGCATGGTATTGGCACAAGGATAGACAAACTGAACAATGGAACTGAATTGAGAGTTCTTATATATATCCTCACACATACAGTCATCTGATATTTGACAAGGCCCCCAAGCCCAATCAGTTGGGAGAGAATGGCCTCTTCAAAAAGTGATGCTTGGAGAACTGGATATCCATATCCAAAAGAATGAGAGAGGAACACCATCTCACACCTTATACAAAAATCAACTCAAGATGGATCAATGATCTAAATATAAGAACCAAGACCATAAAGACCTTGGAAAATAATGTAGGGAAACATCTACAGGACCTTGTAATAGGAAAGGGTTTCATGGACTTCACACCCAAACCATGAGCAGCAAAAGATAACATAGATAAATGGGATCTGCTCAAAATTAAAAACTTTTGCACCTCAAAGGATGTTATCAAGAAAATAAAAAGGCAGCCAACCCAATGGGAGAAAATATTTGGCAACCATATATCTGATTGGAGCCTAATATCCTGCATATATAAAGAAATCCTACACCTCAAAAATAAAAAGACAACAACCCATTTAAATAATGGGCAAGTGACTTGAAAAGACACTTCTCCAAGGAAGCAATACAAATGGCTAAAAAGCACATGAAAAAAGGCTTGACATCGGTAGCTATTAGGGAAATACAAATCAAAACAACAATGAGATACCATCTTATACCCGTTAGAATGGTGGCTATTAAAAAAACAGCAGACTATAAGTTTTGGAGAGGATGTGGAGGAAAGGGAACCCTCATCCACTGCTGGTGGATTTGTGGAATCATCCATCCACTGAGGGCAGTTTGGTGGTTCTTCAAAAAACTAACTGTAGATATTCTGATGATCCAGAGATTCCTCTGCTGGATATATTCTCAGAAGAATTGAAAGCAAAGACATGAACAGATATATGCATACCAATATTCATAACAGCATTTTTGCTATTGCCAAAATTTGGAAGGAACCAAGGTGCCCATCAACAGATGATGGATAAACTAAATGTGGAACATACATACAATGGAATATTACTCAGCTTTTAGAAGGAATAAAGTGCTAACACGGGATAGCATGGATGAATCTTGAAGACCTTATGTTGAGTGAAGCAAGCCAGGCATTGAAGGATGAACAGTACCTGACCTCACTGATATGAATTAAGGAAATAAAACAGTCTCTGAGAACTATTGTCTGAAAAATAGGTTCACAAGAAAGAGATAGAGAAGAGAAAGTTGTGAGCCATCACCCATATGGATGTAATCTATGGTAAAGTGATAGATTGTAGTTGCATATTGAAGGCATAGGACAGGTAGGTAGTGATCTTATTGGGTTTGGTGGTGCAGGTTTGACAGATGGGTAGATTAGGGAGGGTGAGTTAGAATACCCAGGATACTGGGGGGACAGATGTGATTGGGGCCAGGTGAACACATAGGATTTGTGGGTATGAGGTTGAAAGTACAGAGGTGGGAATGCTCTTATGGCAATATGACAAGGAAGTGTCACCGGTTTAGGGTGTTGGTTGGGGGGGTGCATTTGGGATAGGGCACATCTGGAGCAGGCTTCTAGGAAATGTGTGAGTGTTCATCCTGTCATAAGGTGTTGTTTCAGGGAGTGGAGACCCACATAATGAACAGAAAGGGGATGGCCTCCCATCTTTGGGAGGACTGACTCACTCAGAAATAGACAGGTGGACATCTCTTGAGTGAAAGTGTCATTCCTAATAGTGGAAGACAAACCAGTGTGTCAAGACCTCTTTTTGCATGTAACTATGAATCATGTCATCCAATGAGTGAAGCCAGGGGGTCGTCATGGGCCCCGTGGGGATGGGAAGGGAGTAACAGAATAGATCCAACAGGGCATATATAGTGGTCAGTGAAAATGTTTTTCATTACCTTACAGTGATGTACAGAGGACATGGTAAATATCATCAAAATTTATGAACGTGTACAGTCTAAAATATAAACCATACTGTAAATCATTGACAATATTTAGTAGCTATGTTTCACTAATCGTATATCAGTTATAAAAATGCTAACATCCACATACAAAAATGTTTTAATACGGGGTGAGGAAAGGAGGAGGAGTTTGGGTATATGGGAGTCTCTTGTATTCGGTGTGTAACTTTCCTGTGACCTAAAACTTCTTTGAAAATTATATGAAAAATAGTGAGACATTGGAGAGTCTGAGGGGGACGGTACCACAGTACAAACTGGAAACCAGATATTGCAGTGATAAAAAGGAAAATGTCAAAAAAATTTATTTTATTTTTTATTTTTTCCCTTTTTTGAATATCCCAATCTTTTAATTTAATTTTAGTTTTAGTTTTTTTTTTTTTTTAAGTTTTCATTTATTTTACCTCTTACATTTAAACTTATCATTATTATTTCATTTTCCTATTAATTGTATTTGGCTATTATATTGGCTTCATCTTTAAAAGAAGCTTTGGTTCACAGAAAGGTTAAAACTGTGGTGGGGGAGGATTGTTGGTGGGGAGTGTCAGTGACGGGGGATGAATGGGAGGAAGTTCACCTGAACACACATACAAGGTATAATTGTTCAAATGTTCATAGGGCATGGTCACAGTGGGTGGAGAATCATTCAACAAATGAGAGAATACTGAATTGTCATCCTGGAGAGCTCTGCCACATTCTCCAAGGGAGCAGCAACAGTCCCCCAAGTGCAGGGGCAGTGTCTGGCAAAGGTGGATGATCCACTGATGTGCCCTTGTTACAGATGACTAGCCTTAAGGGTCTTTGCTCTTGAAATTGAAACAGCTTATTTTTATGGGGTGCCTAAGGGTTGCCCCCTGAGAGCCTTCTTGTTGCTCAAATGTGGCCTCTCTCTAAGCCAAACTCAGCAAATGAATGCATTGCCTTTCTCCCAGCGTGGGACATGACTCCTGGGGATGAGCCTCCCTGGCAATGAGGGATTACTACCAAGTGCCAACTGGCAATATGACTGGAAAAAGACCTCAAATAAAAGGGGGGAAAGGTAAAGACAAATGAGTTCATATGGCTAAGAGACTTCAAAGTGAGTTGGGTTGTCATCCTAGAGCTAACATTTATGCACATCTCAGTTGGACCTCATAGGCTTCCAAAGTGGATATCACCCCAAATAGAGGGGCTCCTGAGGGCTCTGGAGACACCCAGGTCCTTTGTCAGAGCAGATAGCTGTAGAATTTGGTGCCTTATCAATGGGTCCTACTTTGGAATCTGTGCTCCTGAGTGTGACAGTATTAGATTCAAACATGTCTTCCCTGTACCAGATTCATCTATCCCTTCTATTCAAACCTACACATAGTGCTGGATTGTAAGTGTGCATCCAGAGACTGGAGTCTTTGGGCTGTCCATGTGCCAGCTGGACCCAGAATCTCGGTGGAGCAGCAATTTCTAGTCTACAGCTCAGTGAACCGATCCTGTACACCTGGCATGGAGATGATGATGGACAATTGACATCCCAGAGAATGGAAAGAGCCTGCAGCTGCAGGCAGGATAATCCCATCCATCTTATCCAAGGGATATAAGCCCCCTCTCACTTGGAGGTGGAGTGGACATCACCATACCAGATTCCTCAGGATTGGGGGAAGAGCTATGGACTAGAGTAGACTTACAGGTATTCTATTATAGACATATTGTGATTCAAGCAATGGAAGAAATTACAGCAATAATGTTGAGCCAGTGGCCACTGGATGCTCTGGGGGCAGGGAGAGGGAAAAGCAGGGATTTTTGAGACCTGGGGATTATCCTGAGTGACATTGCAATGACAGATACAGGCCATTTTTATCATTATATCACATGCAGAACTGTGTGGGAGAGAGTGTGGTCTACAATGTGAACTATGGTCCATGCTTAGTGGCAAAGCCCCAGGATATGTATATCCATTGCTGGTGATGTGCCACACTAATGAAGGATGTTATGTGGGAGGTTGTGGGAGGTGTGGGAGGTGTGGGAGGTGGGCATATGGAAATCCCTATAATTTTTGTATAACATTTTTGTAATATAAGTATTTTTTAAAATAGTCAGAAAAACAAAGAATCACAGGCAAAAATATATATATAATTGCATGCACTTTGGCTCACCAAGCCCATTTATGGTATTTCTCTAAGAATAATAACTATACAAGTATGAAATCTATGCACAAGGGTGTATATCAAGCTGATACTTAAAGCAGCCAAAAACAAAAATGTAACAAGCTAGATGTCAATCCATAAGAGACTGGTTTTCATAAATTGTGATACATATCCCCAGTGAAATAGTAGGTCACCCTTAAAAATGGTACTGGTTATCAATATCTATTTACAAGGAGAAATGCCCACGTGAGGAAGAAATCACAGATGTCTGGGTAAGTGGAATTTGGGGTGATTTTTCCTCCATGCTGCCTGAATTTTTTACAATGATTTTTTTTTTAATAATAAAGCTGTTGTGTGGTTTTTTTCCTAAGAAAAGTAAAGAAACCTATGTTCTCAGTGTATGAGAGGAAAAAAAATGCATTAATTTCCCACAGTGTGTGACATGACTCCTGGGGATGTGCTTCCCTGGCACCAAGGGGTTACTACCAAGCACATACTAGCAGTTCAACTGGGAAAAGACCTTGACCAAAAGGAGGAATATGTAAAGACAAATGAGTTTATATGGCTAAGAGACTTCAAAGTGAGTCAGAAGTTTATTCCAAAAGTTATGCTTATATAAATCTCAGTAGAATCTCTTTGACTACCATAGTAAATATTGCCTCAAATAGCTGGTCTCCTGAGGGCTCTAGAGACATCCAGACACTACAGGCAAGGCTGACATCACAGGAGTTTGGTACCCTGCCAGTGGGCCCTAATTTGGAATTTATTCTCCCCAGTGTGACAGAGTTGGACTCAGTTGTGGTTTCCCTACACATGGCCTTTCTGTCCTTCTATTAGAACTTACAATTAGTACTAAAGTTGGTAGGTGTACATCCAAGAGACTTAAATCTTAGCACTGTCCATATGCCTGCTGGGCCCTGAGTCTCAACAGAGTTGCAACACCTATTCTCCAGTTCATTGGATTCACCCAGGACAAGTAACCAGGAAATGATGATGGACAATGACTTTCCCAAGGAATGGAGTGAGTCTACAACTGCAAGCAAGATAGTCCCATCCATCTGTCCCATGGGTTCTAAGCCTCCTCTCAATTAGATGCAGAGTGGGCATCACCATCCCAGAATCTTCAGGATTGGGGAATAAATGATGTGCTAGAGTAAACTTACTGTTATTCTAAATAGGCTAATTGTTATTCTAGCTATGGAAGAATTTTTATCATTGATTTGGGGGCAGTGGTCACTGGAGGTTCTGACAGGCAGGAGAGAGAAAAATAGGTGTAATATGGGTGCATTTTTGGGACACTGAATTGTTCTGAATGACATTGCAATGACAGATACAGGTCATTATATATCTTGTCATAACTTACAATATTGATCATGAAAGAGTTTAAACTTTAATATGAATTAAAATCCATGGTTAGTGGCAATACCTCAATGTGTGTTCATCAATTGTAACAAATATACTGCACTAATGAAGGGTGTTGTTAATGTGGGAAATTGTGGGAGAGTTAGGGAGAGGGGCATATGAGAATTCCCCACATTTTTAGGTAACACTTATGTAATCTAAGTATCATTTAAAATTTTAAATCTATATATAAAATTGCAGTCCCCTCAGAATTGTTAGTAATGATAGAATGATAGAAAATGAAAAATATTACTCATTATTGGGCTCTTATAATATTAGCAAAATATAGACTGCTTATTCCATTTTTTCAAAACACATATAAAAACATTTGACATAAATGCTATCATTTAAACAATTGAAAAGTTGCAGTGGGGGGGACAAGTATCAGTTTTCCAATGCATAAATGTGTAGGAAATATAGAGTCACTGGGAATCAGAGGTTAGGAGTTGAATGGGGAGAAAGGAATGACACTCATAAATCCTTTAGAAAATCCTCTGCATATGTTCCCTGAAGACCGAAGAACTAGAGTGGAGGGGCCAGGTCATGTCATGTGAGTAGAGAAATTTATGGAGCAAAGGGAGACCATGCCCATCCTCAGGCTAGCTGGGTGCTCTGCTGGACCCACCAGTGAGGGGATTCCCTGCCCTAGCATCAGGAATCACTCCAATCATAGAGAATAGATCTAGTTGTCTTTGAACAAACTTTCCTTTTTCCTTCTCAATTGGTTATTGCATAGCAGAGAGTCAGTTCATCCAACACTTACTTATAAAATTCCCTACAATCCTGGCATGAGGTTGTACTTAAGCTGGCAAAGTTTATTCATCATGGTGGAATTGCATGCTAGCTTCTGATGTAGGAATTTGGGATGTTTCATCCATGGACACCAGAGCAATGAGCCATGTGTCAGGGTGACCCTGCACCTCACATCTTAGTGCATTTATGAGACCTGGAAGTCTAGAATTCAACCTCTGGCTACTGACAACACATTTAATGTAAAGTCTACATAAAATTTTGCCCTGCACAATGTACCCTTATACTTTCTGTAGGATGTCTTTCCCAACTACCACATCAGTAGTTTCCATCTGCCCCAGATGCCTTCCTGCTCCTTCTGCCTCCACTTCTCAGAGGGTCCGGTGAGTGGCTCCTTGAATACACCTTGTGCATTGTGGTTGGAAGGATGATGCTCATGCCACATATCACACAGAGAAAGCTCCAGCTTACACAGAGGCTCAGTCCACAGAATCCTGGGGCCCTTCTCTTGGCATCCTTCTCTGTACATGACTGGCATTCTTGTATCTCTCCCACTTTGCCCCTGCCTTGTTATTTGTGCTCCCAACTCTGAGTCCAGGCTTTCCTTCCTGATTTTGACCCAATTCTGCCCTTTTTCATGCCAAGGACAACCTGAACAAGAGGCAGAGGGAAGCTGTTAGCAGGAAGGATGGAGTCCCATTACAGGACCAGCTGCTAGAGAAATAGGGAATCAGAGGCAGTGGAAGACATAGGAAGGGAATCGGTACCCCAGGCACCACTGGAAAACCTGGGATATACTCGGCCATCCACCAGAGTCTTTGGAGGAGAGGTAGTGTTGGAAAATCTGGTTTGGAGGTAAGGCCCTGTAAGGAGGATGGAGCTGCTGTTCAAATTTAAGCATGAGCAGCCACTTTCCCAGAGGGGATCCTAGACCAAGCCCTCTCAAACCCTTGGAGCCTGCCCTGCATCTGTACTTCTGTTGTGTGTTTCCTGATATAAATTTTTCATAGCACTTGTCCTTCCTTTCACTGTCCTTGGGGTCCTTGGCATACCCAGCAAAGTACTCACTCTTATTTTTAAGAGCAACCCTGGGAGCCATGAACAGCTTAGCCCTGGTTCCAGGGTCTGGGTGGGGCCTGGAAACTAAACGGGTTAGCTAAGCAAGACAATCACATGCAATGTTGTGCTGTGAAACACTTTGATATCTATTGAAAGTTGTACTGCTGATTCGTTGCCCACCTTTCCCCTGGAGGCATGCACTTTGACCCTGTCAGAGCTTCCTTTTTGAGTTTTATTCCTGTTCCTGATAGCTGGAAAAATTTGTTTACTAAAAATTTCTTCACTGAAGTGACTGAAATTTCTAATACACCAATTAAGCTAATGTTCTATTAATCTAATTTTAGGAATTTACTCTTTGTTCTTCATTCTCTGAAGGATATAAACTAGATCTTCTCAGTTTTGTTTACAGGAATAAGATAATGTCTCAAAGCAAAGCCAGACAGAATGATGTCAGGAGTACCTTATGACCCAATAAATCTGTAACTACTCAGAGACAAAAGGCTTGATATCCATTAGCATTTGGCACAATATCTAAACTGTGGTTTATTAGCCACTGAAACCAAGGACAAATGGAACATGACTGAGATGATACAGGACTGACAAACAGCATGTACTCTCCTCACAAGATCCTGGTATCACATTTTTTTACTTGTACTTCTTCTCACCTTCCACTTTTCTCTTTTTTGCTTATTAAAATGCTATTTCCCATTTTCACTGTGAACTGGTGTGGGGAAGGTTCTCCCAATTCCTTATTTGTGTGCTCACTATAAACACCTTTTCACTGAGAGATATTGTTCTTCTTTGTGGTGCTGGATCAGGTGGGCCCTTCTTTTGGAAATGAGTCATGCTTATGGTAACAATTTGGTGAGCCAACCAGGAGACATGCTGCTCTGTGATGCAGGCCTGGAGCAGCCCTATCCATGTATTGTCAATCATGAGGCTTCCCTGGATCCCCCAGTTATGTACCCAGCAGCTGCCTGGGGATTTCCCTGGATGAACAAGACTGGAGGCTCTCAGTGAGGTTTCTGCTTTGGCAGACACTGGGTGCTTTGTGTGAAGGTGATTCTGAAGCTGGGTTTTCCCCTGTGCTAGGTAAGTTTGTAAAATTCTTTTTTGTTCTGATTTTTGTTTACATTCTCATTGTCAGTCTATTCATGCCTAGGACCTCATAAAACAGATTTAGGGTTTGCCTGTTGATTTTGGATTTTGAAGTTGGGAAACCTGATGACTTTGAGGAGTTCCTGTTCTTCATGTTCTGTCTGTCATTTCTGTTGGTATTGCCTTGCTATGGGAAACTCTCAGAATGTGCCAGCTACATCTCCTCTGAGTTGTAAATTGGAAAATTTGTCTAAACTTGGAGGGGACCCCATTAAAAAAAGAAAATTATTTTCTATTGCAATGTTGCCTGGCCACAGTATAAATTGGATGACAGTGAAAAGTAATCTAAAAATGAGTCTTGGCAATACTATCTTGCAATTGGATTTGTTTTGTAAAAGAAATCACAAATGGAATTAGTTTAACTGCTGGAAAAGTGTAAAAATTTAGTAAGATTAATGTTCTCTGTTTTGTTTCCATGTTAATTTTAATGTGATCTGGATAGCCACATTAATGAAATTGGTACTGGGGAGTGGGAGTAACTCAGTGGTTGAGTGCCTGCTTCACATATATGAGGTTCCATGTTCAGTCTCTGGTACCTCCTAAAAAATAAAAAAATAAAATGAAAACAAAATAAAATTAGTTCTGCTAAACTTTAGTTACTATTGAAATGGACAGCACTATCAAAGAAAAACAGAAAAAATAGAAAAATACTACCTGCTTTTGTAAGCCTGCAGTTCCATCATGGTTTAGCCCTAAAAGCAACCCACCCCCCTAACTTGTCTCTAGAGAACTGCTTCAGATAAGTGTCCTTGTAATAATATATCTTAATAATAATATTTCTCTCTGAAATACTGCTAAAATAGTAAACTAAAGAAAGCATATATTTCTGAAAAATATCCCCTATGAACTATCAATATTTTTGTTTTGCATACTGTATTAGTCAGCCAAAGGGGTGCTGATGCAAAATACCAGAAATTGGTTGGTTTTTATAAAGGGTATTTATTTGGGGTAAAATCTTACAGTTACTGGACCATAAAGCATAAATTTCTTCCCTCACCAAAGTCTGTTGCTATGTGTTGGACGCTTGCCAGGGTTCAGGCCTCTTGGGTTCCTCTCTTCCCAGGGCTCAATTTCTCTCTGGGCTTACCTCCTCTGTTTCTTCCACAAGGTCAGCTGTAGACTATGAGGCTCTCTAGGATTACCTCTCTTTACAAGGCCAGCTGTAAACTCTCAGGTGAGTGGCTCGTCTCTATCCCGGGGCCTTCACTCCTTCCTTACCAGAACTTCAACATCAGAACTGCTCCAACTCTGTTCTTTGCCATGCCTTTTATATTTTATTACCCACCCACCAAGGGGTGGGACTCAACACCCTACTGACATGGTCTAATTAACGCCCTAATCATAACTTAATTATGCTCAGTTTAGCAGACCAGTTTATAAGCATAATCCAATATCTATTTTGGAATTGATAATTACATCAAAGTGCCAAACTGCGACACATACTATCATGCATTTGAAATGAAGAGACATTATGTTTGCATACAACCAAATTAAATATTTATTCTGAAAAGTTTGTTTAATTTTTTTAAATAAATTTAAATAACTTAGATTACATAATGTTACACAAAAAATATAGGGATTCCCATATGCCCCACTCCCCACACTTCCCACACTCACCCACATAAACATCCTTCATTAGTGTGGCACATTCATTGCAATTGATAAATGCTTCCTTGGGCTTTGCCATTAAGCATGGAGCATAGTTCACATTGTAGTCTACACTCTTTCCCACAACGTTTTGCATGTTATATGCTGATATAAAATGGACTATATCTGTCATTGCAATGTCATTCAGGATGATTCGCAAGACCCAAAAATGCCCCTGTATTACAACTGTTTTTCCCTCTCCCTACCCCCAGAGCCTCCAGTAGCCACTGGCTCCACATCAATATTGTAATTTCTTCCATTGCTAGAATCACAGTATATCTATAGTAGAATATCAAGAAGTCCACTCTAGTCCATAATTCTTTCCCAAATCCTGAAGATTCTAGGATGGTGATGTCCACTCCTCCTTTAATTGAGAAAGGACTTATATCCCATGGGGAATATGAATGGCGCTTATCTTGCTTGCAGTTGCAACCACTCTCTGTTCCTTGGGATGGTATTTGTCCATCATCATCTCTTTGTTGGTTGTCCTGGGTGAATCCATTGAGCTGTAGAGTAGGTATTACAATTCAGCTGAGTTTCCAGGCCCAGCTGACACATGGAGAGCCCAATGACTCCAGTCTCTGGACATACACCTACAAATTCCAGCACCAACTATAGGTTTATATAGAAGGTGAAGATGAGCCATTTGTGGTGAAGACATAATTGAGTCCCACTCTGTCACTCTCAGAAGCACAAACTCCAAAGAAGTGTCCACTGGTAAGGCGCAAAACTCTGGGGCTATCTGCCCTGACCATAGGACCTGGGTTACTCCAGAACCCTCCAGAGACCCACTATTTGAGGTAGTATCCACTTCAGCCATCTATGAGATGCTGCTGAAATGTGCATAAGCGTTACCTCTGGGATGACCTCCAGACTCATTTTGAAGTCTTTTAGCCATATAAACTCATTTGTCTTTACCTTTTCCCCCTTTTATATGAGGTCTTTTTCCAGTTGCATTGCTAGCTGGTGCTTGGTAGTAATCCCTCAGTGTCAGGGAGGCTCATCTGTTGGAGTCATGTCCCACATTGGAGGTAAGGTAATGCATTTATATGCTGAGTTTGGCCTACAGAGAGGCCACATTTGAGCAAAAAGGAGGCTCTCAGGAGGCAACTTTTAGGCACCCCATAACAATAGGCTGTTTCCATTTCAAGAGCAAAGGCTCATATGGCTAGTCGTCAATATCAAGGGCCCATCAGGAGATCATCTTCCTTTGCCAGTCATTGCCACTGCACTTGGGGAACTGTTGCTGCTCCCTTGGAGAATGTGGCAGAGCTCTCCAGGATGGGAATTCAATTTTCTCTCAATTATTGTATGAGTCTCAACCCACTGTGACAATGCCCTGTGAATATTTAAACATTTTTGTATACCTTATATGTATGCTCATGTGAACTTCCTCCCATGTATCCCCCATCACTGATACCCCACACCAATGATCTTCCCCCACCCCAGTAGTAGCCCTTCTGTGATCCTATTTTCTTCAGAAATGAGCCATTAAAATAGCCAAATACAATTAATAGGAAAATGAAATAATGATAAGTTTAAATATAAGAAATAAAATAGATAAAATTTTTAAATAACTAAAAATTAAATTAAAAGATTGGGATATTAAAAATGGATAAAAAACATTTAAAAACTTTTTTTACATTTTGCCTTTCATCACTATAATATCTGGTGTCCTGTCTCTGCAGTGGCATTTTCTTCCATTTATTCCCCACTGTCTTGCTATTTTTCATTTTGTTTTCAAAGAAGTTTTAGGTCACAGTAAATTCATATACAGAATTCAGGGGACTCTCATATACCTAATATCCTCCCCTTTTCCTCTTTCCTGTATTAATACCTTTTTATATGTGGATGGTAACTTTTTATAACTGATATACAAATAGTGAAACATAGCTACTTAACATGGTCAATGGTTTACATTATGGTTTCCTTTTTAGGCCATACACTTTTTTATAAATTTTGATATTTACCATGGCCTGTGTCCATCATTGTAAGATCATGTAGAACACTTCCATTATCCACTAAATACTTCGTATTCTATCTATTTTATTCCTCCCTCACCCTCCCCTAGGGGCCCATGGCAACACACTGGCTTCACTCCTTGGATGTAAAGATTCATAGTTACATGCAACAAAACTGAGGTCTTGACACACTGGTTTGCCCGCCCTTATTAGGAACTGCCCATGCTCTCAAGAAACTCTAGCCTCTCTATTTGTGAAAAAATTGGTCCTTCCAAGGATGGGAGTCCAACTATTTCCCACTCATTATGTTGGTCTCCACCCACTGATACAACACATTATGACTAAATGATTGCTCACACACTCTCTAGAAACTTGCTCCAGGTACACCCTGCCCTGAACGTCCCTGCATCCAACACCTTAAACCAGTACCCTTCCTTGTCATATTGCCATAAGAGTTTCCCAACTTTGTACTTTGAAAAACATACCCACAAATACCCAGTGTTCATCTGGTCCCTCTCCCAACCCTCATTCCAGTTCCCTAGACCTTCCAACTCACCCTCCTAATCGATCCACCTGTCAAACCTGCATCACTCAACACAATAACATCACTACCTTCCTGTCATATCCCTTCAATACACAACTACACACTTTAACCTTACAATAGATTACATCCATATGGGTGTTGACTCACAACCTTCTTCTCCCTTTCTATTTCCTGTAAACCTATCTTCCAGAAAATAGCTCCCTGAGTCTGCTTAATTTCATTAACTCATATCAGTGAGGTCATGTACTGTTCATCCTTCAATGCCTGGCTTGCTTCACTCAACATAAGGTCCTCAAGATTTATCCATGTTATCCTCTTTCTTAGCACTTTATTCCTTCTTACAGCTGAGTAATATTCCATTGTATGTATGTACCACATTTTGTTTGTCCATTCATCTGTTGATGGGCATCTGGGTTGATTCCAACTTTTGGCAATTGTATAATCTCAATCTTTCTGAATTCACTGAGATTTCTTCTGTGGCCTAGCATGTGGTCTATCTTGGAGTATAATCCATGTGTACTCGAGAAGAATGTATATCCCACTGTATTTGGGTATAGTGTTCTGTATATGTTTATTAGATCCAGACTCTCTAATGTATTTACAAAAGTCTTTGTTTCTTTATTGATTCTTTGTAGGGATGTTCTGTGTAATGGTGATAATGGTGTATTAAAGCCCACCACTATAATTGTAGAGGCATCTATTTCTCCGCTTATTTTTCCCAGTGTTTGCCTCATGTATCTTGAGGTGCCCCTGTTAGATGATAAAGGTTTATGATTGTTCTTTCTTCTTGAAAGATTACCCCTTTCACTAATATATAATGACTGTCTTTGTCTCTTAAAATAGTTTTGCAATTAAAATCTATTTTGTCCGCTATTAGTATAGCTACTCCCACCCTTTTTTTGGTTAATGTCTGCTTATCCCAGTGGGTTCCGTGTAATATTTTGGGTAATCTAAGCACCTCTTAAAATATATGTATATATATATATAAATAACATTTTTGTAAGCAAATACACATATATGAATATATATTTATATATCATTTTGCAAATGTTTGTATGTATTGTGAGAATTTTTATTTTTACCCACAATAAAAATAAATTAAAAAAAAAAAAAAAAAAGATTGTTTTCCAGCCATTCACTTTCAACCTCCTTGACTCCCTGGGTCTAAGGTGGGTTTCTTGTAGACAGCATAAAAATGGGTCATATTTTCTTATCCATTCTTCCAACCTATGTCTCTTGATTGGTGAGTTTAATCCATTAACATTCAGTGTCATTACTCTCAGGGAATTAATTATAATAACCATATTTTCTTTGGGTTTATATATGTCATAGGTTGTTTTTATTTCTCTTTTTGTCTTTTAAGTTGTTCTTACATTATCCCCTAACTCTTTCTCTCCTGTTTTTTTCCTTTCAACCTGCAGAACTCCCTTTAGTATTTCTTGAAGGGCAGGTTTCTTATTGGCATACTCTCTTAATTTCTATTTATCTGAGAATATTTTGAACCTCTCCAACATTTTTGAATGCCAGCTTTCTTAGATAGAGAATTCTTGGCTGGAAGTTTTTTTTCTTTTAGTACCTTAACTATCTCCTGCCACTGTCTTCTTACCTCCATAATTTCAGATGAGAAGTCAGCACTTAATCCTATTGAGCTTCCCTTGTATATAATGGTTCTTTTTCCTCTTGCTGCTTTCAGTATTTTCTCTTTGTCTTGAGCATTGGGCAGTTTGACAAGTATGTGTTGGAATAGGCCTGTTGGGATTTATACTGTTTTAGGTGTGCTGAACTTCCTGGAATTGTACATCCATCTCCCTCAATAGCATCGGGAAGTTTTCCGCCACTGTTTCCTCCATCACTCCTTCTGTCCCTTTCCCTTCACTTCTCCCTCTGGGATGACTATAATGTATATGTTTGTA
Organism: Tolypeutes matacus; assembly: GCA_026826555.1. Taxonomy (NCBI): domain Eukaryota; kingdom Metazoa; phylum Chordata; class Mammalia; order Cingulata; family Chlamyphoridae; genus Tolypeutes; species Tolypeutes matacus. The sequence goes on along the minus strand of JAKSZT010054090.1, from coordinate 844,252 downwards.
TGTTTTGTGTTGTCATTCAAATCCCTAAGTCCCTGCTGAATTTTTATCTATCTTTTTATATTTCTTTTCTACTATCTGTTTGATTTCAGATAGTAGAAACACTAATTCTTTCCTCCACCTGCTGAAACCTACTGTTAAGTGCCTCCAGTGTCTTTTTCATTTCTTTGATTGTGCCATTCATCTCCATCATATCTGCTATCTTTTTATGTATGTTTACAATTTTTAAGTATGTTCTCCCAGTGTCTTCTAAATATCCTTAATCTCTTCCTTCACTTCATTAAGTTGATCCATGATATTTGTTGGAATGCTTTAGTTGTTCAATGTTCTGCATCTCTTCCTGGTTTTTAGTTTGTTCATTGGACTGGGCCATGTCTTTCTGTATCTTAGTATGGTTTGTAATTTTTTTGCCCTCTGGTCATCTTTTTATCTTGATGGGATTACTCAGTTGATTAGCTTCTCTCTTTATCTAGGGTTTTATTTAATTGGTGTTTGTGCATGTGTGTTAAGTTTTCTCTTTGGTACTTTGTTCTTCTTATTCTATTTTATTGCTGTTGCCTATGCTCCCTTGGAGAAAATATTAGGGCCAGAGAAAGTTAAAGAAGTAAGAAAAATAATAGGTTAGTAGTAATAATAACAGTAATTGTTAGAAGAGGAACCATTTAAAGCTTGGAAAATGAATATTTAACTCATGTAAGCAGTGTAGAGGAATAGGAATAAAAAAGTGGGGTACCAACAATGAAATTGAAAACTAAATGGGGAAAAATATGTAGACTGAATTAAAAGGCCAATATGATGAGGAGAGAGAGAAAGAGGAAAGAAAAGACAAAAAGAAAAAAGTTAATAAAAGAAAGAAAACAGGATAGATGAGGTAGTAATAAAAACCAGAAAAATTGTGGACTAAACAAAGAGAGGTGGAATATAGGAACAACAGAAAGAATTATATAGACTGATGAGTAAAGGAGATAAGATAGCATTGGTATACAAAATAGCTATACACAGAAAAGGTGAAATCAAGGAAGAGGAAACACAGTAACCAAGAATCAAACCAGCAGCACCTTGAGGAATTTATCTCTTCATCCAGCTCCCTCCAGATTGATTCCCTGGATCCTCCTACTCTGTGGGTTCCCAAAACAGCTCATTCAGGCAGGATCTTGCCCCCACTCAGCTGTTTTTTGTGAGACAGATCTGTCTAGGTTCCTTTGAAAGAAAGAAAAAATTACAACCAAAATGAAGGAAAGAGATAGCAAGACAAAAAGAATAATAGCAATGATAATAGTAAAAGGCAGGAGAGCAAATGTACAAGATTTAGGAAATTGAAAAATTAATATGAGTAAGAAGCAAAGAAGAATAAGATTAGGAAAATGGAATAGAAACAATGAAACAATAAACAGAATAGAGAAAATATATAGAGAATGAATTAAAATGTTGGAATGGGAGGAGGGGGGCCAAGATGGTGTTAGTGTAGGAGGTAACACAAGGCAAGCTCCCAGAGCAAGGTGGATTGTGGATGGGGTCCTGCCCGGGGGTCTGTGCTGTGCACACATGGAATGAGAAGCTTGGGACATCTATCTGCGTGGATCAAAGGCATGGACAAAACGGTAGAGATTCGTGAGTTTTAAGCTTGCCAGTGGTGGTTGGCATGGATGGCTGAGCCCCGCGGTTAGGGAGAAAAAAAATAAAATAAAATGGCCAGTTGGAGCTGCGAGTGGGGAAAGTTTTATTTTCTGGGGATCTGGCTTCCTGGAGCCCCTTGGACCTTGGGTGAACAGAATAGCCGGAGCAAATCAGCACACAGCGGAAGGGAGGGGGGAGTCTGTTTGGGGAGGGAGTTGATTTGCCTAGCTGCCCAGGGATAAGCCCCGGGCCGCTGTGGAGCCAGGAAGAGGGGACACTCTCCAAAAGAGGGAGGGCTCTGTTGGAGGACAGGGAAGGGAAATTTATTTTTATTTTTTGCCATCGATCTCACTGCCTGAACTGCCACATAGCTTTAGGGAGTAGATAAGCTGACCTGAAGCATCATCAGGCTGAGAGGAGAGGTGAATCTGCAGTCAAACTGATTTACACAGCAACCCGGTGACACTGGTGCTCGGCTCCAGAAGGGGCAGAGTTGGCCATCTTTAGCACTCTTCACTGACTAACATCAGAGCTACAGCTACCGTGAGGAGTCCAGGAAGTGGGACGTGCTTGATTAATTTCCACAAGCCCAGCTAGGGTCACTTCCGTAAGGGGGTTAGTCTAGAGGAGGAATTATTTTGGGTCCTGTATTTCGCAAAATAAAAAAAAAAGTGAAAAGGTCACTTCAATAAATGAAAAACAAATTCTTTTTAATTTAGTTTAAAGCTAAAAGCTGTTTCAGGACCTGCATATAGAACCCTGTAGAGAAATTGGTTGATAAACACAAGCAGGCAGAGAGGATCCACTTGGACCCTAGGGGAATCATTGACCCTCGTTAGATCTGTTTGACTGCTTGCCTGTGTGGATCTTTGGTTTTTCTCTGTTTATTTCTGGTCTCTTGCTTTTCTTTCCTCTTTCCTCCCCCCTTTCTTTTTTCTTTCATTTTTTAAAATTAGGTGCTGCTAGCTTGTCGCTTCTTTGCTGTGCTTCTTCTTCAGTAATTTCCCACTCAATGTCTATATTGGTTTTGTATTCCAAACTATTGCTTATCCTTCCTTCATCCTTCTGCCTTCTGCATTCTGTTGTGGCTCTTAGATACAACATTTTTTCATAAACCCACAACTTAAGGGTGTCAATTTTTATTCCATTTACTTTGTTTTCTTCTTCTTTTTAAATTACTATTAACTTTTTCCTTTCAGCACTTTCTTTGCTATTTCTCTCCCTCCTCATAATTCTAGCCATCTAAATCACTAAATATATATATTCCTCCATTTGTTTTCCCAGTCCATTGTGGGAACTCCACTTTTTTTCCTATTACTCTACACTGCCTACAAAAGTTAAATATTCATCTCATTAAGTATCATTTGGCCCCTCTTCTAACTTTTATCAATATTACTATTATCCTTCTGCCTTCCTTACATCTTTTGATTCCTCTGGCCCTAATCTTTTGCCTCCAAGGTAACATAGAAAGAAGCAAGGAAATAAAATGAGAAGAAAAAGTGCCAAAGAGAAAACTTAACTCACAGGCAGAACCACCAGCTAAATAAAACACTAGAGCATAGAGAAAAGCTAATCAACTGAACAAACCCATCAAGATAATATGATGACCAGAGGGCAAAAAAAAATACAAATGACTCTGAGAAACAGGAAAACATGGACCAATCCAATGAACAAAATAAAAACCAGGAAGTGATGCAGAACAGTGAACAGCTAATCAAAGCATGGACCAACTTAAAGAAGTGAAGGAAGAGATTAAGGATATAAAGAAGACACTGGGAGAACATATTGAAGAAATTGCAAACATGCCTAAAAAGGTAATGAATATGATGGTGAACAATGACACAATCCAAAAAATCAAAAAGACGCTGGATTCACATAACAGCAGATTTGAACAGGCAGAGGAAAGAATTAGGGATATGTAGAACAATACACTTGAAATCAAAGAGATAGTAAAACAGATAGACAAAAAGATAGAAAAAATCCAGCATGCACTCAGGGAATTAACTGACAACACAAAACACACAAATGTACACATTATGTGCATCCCAGAAGGAGAAGAGAAGGGATAGGGAACAGAAGGAGTGTTGAAGGAAATAATGGCTGAAAACTTCCAAAACTTATTGAGAGAGATGGATGTGCAGATCCAGGAAGCAGAGTACACAACAAATAGTATAAATCCCAACAGGCCAACTCCAAGACATATACTTGTCAAAATGTCCAATGCTCAAGACAAAGAGAAAATACTCAAGGCTGAAAGAGAAAAGAGAACCATCACATACAAGGGAAGCACAACAAGATTAAGTGCTGATTTCTCAGCTGAAACCATGGAGGCAAGAAGACAGTGGTATGACATAGTCAAAATACTAAAAGAAAAAAATTCCAGCCACAAATTCTCTATCCAGCAAAACTGGCATTCAAAAATGATGGAGAGTTCAAAATATTCACAGATAAACAGAAATTAACAGAGTATGTCAAGAAGAAACCAGCACTTCAAGAAATACTAAAGGAATCTCTACAAGTTGAAAGGAAAAGACAAGGGAGAGAGAATTGGAGGAGAGTTTAAAAACAACTGAAAAGACAAAAAGAAACAAAACAACATATGAAATATATTAACCCAAAGAAAAAATGGATGAAGTAAGAAATTCATTACAAGTAATAACATTGAATGTTAATGGATTAAATTCACCAATCAAAAGACACAGATTGGCAGAATGGATAAGAAAATATGATCCATCTATATGCTGTCTACAAGAAACCCACCTTCAACCCAGGGATTCAAGGAGGTTGAAAGTGAATGGCTGGAAAACCATTTTACAAGCTAACAATAGCCAAAAAAGGGCAGGAGTAGCTATTCTAATATCAGACAAAAGAGACTTTAAATGCAAAACTATTGTAAGAGACAAAGATAGACACTACATATTAGTAAAAGGAGTAATCTCTCAAGAGAGAACAATCATCAACATTTATGCACCTAATTGGGGTGCCTCAAAATACGTGCGGCAAACTCTGGAAACACTAAGAGGAGAAATAATTGCTTCTACAATTATAGCAGGGGACTTCAATACACCACTATCATCTTTAGACAGAACATCTAGACAGAGAATCAATAAAGAAACTAAGGCACTCAACACATTAGAAGACCTGGACTTAATAGACATATACAGAACACTACACCCAATTAAAGCGTGATTTACATTCTTCTCGAGTGCACATGGAACATACGACAAAATAGACCACATGCTATGCCACAGAACAACTATCAATGAATTCAGAAAGATTGAGGTTATACAAAGTAATTTCTCTGACCACAACGGAATGGAGTTGGAAATCACTAAGGGACAGAGAAACGGGTTAGGCACAAGGATATGGTAGTTGAACAACACACGCTTCGACAAACAGTGGGTCAAAGAGGAAATCTCAAAAGAAATCAGTAACTACCTTGAAATTAATGAAAACTACAACACAACATATCTAAACCTATGGGATGCAGCGAAAGCAGTCCTGAGAGGGAAGTTCATAGCCATAAATTCATATATTAAAAAAGAAGAAAGAGTTAAAATTGAAGCCCTAACTTCATACTTCTAGGAATTGGAAAAACAACAAGAAACTAAACCTAAATGAAGTAGAAAGAAGGAAATAACAAAGATTAGAGCAGAATTAAATGAAATAAAGAATAAGAAAGCACTGAAACAATAAACAAAACCAAAAGCTGGTTCAAGAATATCAATAAAATTGACAAACCTTTAGCCAGACTAACAAAGAAAAAGAGAGAACAGATGTAAATACATAAAATAAGGAAATAGCAAGGAGATATCACTACTGACCCCACAGAAATAAAGAGTATCATAAGAGGATACTTTGAAAAATTATATGCCAACAAGAATGATAATTTAGAGGAAATGGACAAGTTTCTAGAAACCCACAACAGCCTACATTGATTAAAGAAGAAATAGATGAACTCAACAGTCCAATTACAAGTAAAGAGATAGACTCAGTCATCAAAATCCTCCCAACAAAGAAGAGCCCAGGACCAGATGGCTTCACAGCTGATTTCTACCAAACATTCTGGAAAGAGCTAACACCAATTCTACTTAAGCTCTTCCAAGAAATAGAAGTAGAAAGAATATTGTCTAACTCATTCTATGATGCCAACATTACCCTAATAACAAAACCAAATAAAGATACCACAACAAAGGAAAATTACACACAAATTTCTCTAATGAACCTAGATGCTAAAATCCTCAACAAAATACTTGCTAATCGTATTCAACAACATATCAAAAGGATTATACACCATGACCAAGAGGGTTTCATCCCGGCTATGCAAAGATGGTTCAATATAAGAAAATCAATCAATGTAATACACCACATAAACAGATTGAAAGGAAAAAATCACATGATAATCTCTATAGATGCAGAAAAAGCATTTGACAAAATACAGCACTCTTTCCCCATAAAAACACTACAAAAGATAGGAATAGACAGAAACTTTCTGAATATGATAAAGGGTATATATGAAAAACCCAAAGCTAACATCATTTTCAATGGTAAAATCCTAAAAGCCTTCCCTCTGAGATCAGGAAATAGACAAGGATGCCCACTATCACCACTCCTATTTAACATTGTCTTAGAAGTACTTGCGTGAGAACTGAGACAGGAAAAGTACATAAAAGGCACCCAGATTGGAAAAGAAGAAGTGAAAATTTCATTATTTGCAGATGACATTATCCTATACACAGAAAGCCCTGAGAAATATACAACAAGGCTTTTAGAACTTATAAAGGAGTTCAGTAATGTTGCAGGCTATAAGATCAATGCTCAAAAATCAGGAGCATTTCCTTACAACATAATGAGCAAACTGAGGAGGAAATCAGGAAAAAAATACCATATACAATAGTAACTAAAAGAATCAAATACGTAGGAATAAATTTAACTAAAGATGTAAAGGATTTATATGCAGAAAACTACACAACACTATTAAAGGAAATCAAACAAGGCTTAAATAAATGGAAAAATATTCCCTGTTCATGGATAGGAAGACTAAACATCATCAAGATGTCAATCCTACCCAAACTAATCTACAGATTTAATGCAATCCCCAAAAAAATCAACACTGTATATTTTAAGGAACTGGAAAAACTAACCACAATATATATTTGGAGAGGCAAGAGGCCCCGAATTGCCAAAGATATATTGAAAAAGAAAAAAGAAGTTGGAGGTATCACATTACCTGACTTTAAAACATACTACAAAACTACAGTGATCAAAACTGCATGGTATTGGCACAAGGATAGACCTACTGACCAATGAAACCAAATTGAGAGTTCTGATATAGATCATCACATATACAGTTATCTGATATTTGACAAGAACACGAAGCCCACTCAGTTGGGAGAGAATGGCCTCCTTAACAAGTGGTGCTTGGAGAACTGGATATCCATATCGAAAGAATGAGAGAAGAATACCATCTCACACCTTATACAAAAATCAACTCAAGATGGATCAAAGATCTAAATATAAGAGCCAAAACCATAAAGACCTTGGAAGATAGTGTAGGGAAGCATCTACAGGACCATGTAATAGGAAATGGTTTCATGAACTTCACAGCCAAAGCACGAGGAGCAAGAGAAAAAATAGATAAATGGGACCTCATCAAAATAAAAAACTTCTGCAGCTCAAAGGATGTTATTAAGAAAATAAAAAGGCAGCCTACCCAATGGGAGAAAATATTTTGCAACCATATATCTGATAGGAGCCTAATATCCTGCATATATAGAGAAATCCTACACCTCGAAAATAAAAGGACAAACAACCCATTTAAAAAATGGGCAAGTGACCTGAAAAGACACTTCTCCAATGAAGAAATACAAATGGCTCAAAAGCACGTGAAAAAATGCTCAACATCGTTTGCTATCAGGGAAATGCAAATCAAAAGTACAATGAGATACCATCTTACACCCATCAGAATGGTAGCTATTAAAAATACAGCAGACACTAAATGTTGGACAGGATGTGGAGGAATAGGAACCCTCATCCACTGCTGGTGGGACTGCGGTATGGTCCAGCCACTGTGGAGGACAGTTTGGCGGTTCCTCAGAAAACTAACAATAGATCTTCCATATGATCCAGCAATTCCACTGCTGGGTATATACCCAGAAGAACCGAAAGCAAAGACACAAACAGATATATGCACACCAATGTTCATAGCTGCATTGTTCACCATTGCCAAAAGTTGGAATCAGCCCTGGTGCCCATCAACAGACGAATGGATAAGCAAAATGTGGTACATACATACAATGGAATATTACTCAGCTGTAAGAAGGAACAACGTGCTAATGCATGGAATAATGTGGATGAATCTTGAAGACCTTATGTTGAGTGAAGCAAGCCAGGCACTGAAGGATGAACAGTATATGACCTCACTGATCTGAACTGAGGAAAGTGAGCAGTCTCTGAGAACCATTGTCTGAAAGATAGGTTAACAAGGGAGAGAAAGAGAAGAGCAGGTTTTGAACCATCACCCATATGGATATAATCTATGGTGAAGGGTTAGAGTATAGTTGCATATTGAAGGATAGGACAGATGGGTAGTGATATTACTGGGTTTGGTGGTGCAGCATTGCAGGTGGGTGAAAGGCAGGTTCAAATACCCAGGGCATGTAACTATGAATCTTGACATTCCAGGAGTCAAGACAGGGGAGTGTCATATGCCCCAGGGGGGTGGTGAGGAAGGAACAGTTAAGATCTGATGGGGTATTTAGTGGTCATGGGAAAGGTTTTTCATTAATTTACAGTAATGGACACAGGACATAGTAAATATCTTCATAACTTATTAAACTGTATCATCTAAATTGTAAACTATACTGTAAATCATTGATAGTGTTTAGTTGCTATATTTTGCTATCTGTATAACAGTTATAACAATGCTAACATCCAAAAAAAAAAAAAAGTGGTTTAATATGGCGTGGGGAAGAGGGGGTGGTTTGGTATCTGGGAGTCTCTGGTACTCCGGTTGTGACTTTGCTGTGACCTAAAACTTCTTTGAAAATTAAATGAAAATTTGGAAGACACTGGGGATTGAGAGTGGGAAGGTGTCACGGCACACCAGATATCCTATAACACAGTGATAAAAGGAAAAAAAAAAAAAAATATATATATATATATATATATATATTTTAAGGCATTTCTTTTGCTTTTTTCCCCATTTTTTGGAATGTCCCAATCCACTAATTATATTTTGTTTTGTTTTTTGTTTGATTGTTTGTTTGTTTGTTTTGGTTTTTTTTTTTTTCCCTGAGTTTCCTTATGTTTGTCTCTTGCATGTAAGCTTATTATTGTTGTTTTTTTTTCCTATTATGTGTATTTGATTATTTTATAGACTACATGTTCATGGAAGATTTAGATCACAGAAGGGTTACAATGGGTACTGCAGGGGATTATTGGTGGGGGGTGTCTGGGAGGGGGGATTCATTGGAGTAAGTTCATCCGAATATACATGAAAGATACACAAAATTGTTCAAAGATCGAAGGATGGGGCATGGTCACGGTGGGTGGACAATCACACAATAAATGAGGGAATCTGAATTCCTAGACTGGAGAGCTCTGCCACATTCTCCAAGGGAGCAGCAACAGTCCTCTGAGTGCAAAGACAATGTCTGTCAAAGAGGATAGCCCACTGATGAGTTCTTTTTATTAATGACTACCCTTATGTGTCTTTGCTCTTGTAACTGAAATTTAGCTTACTGTTATGGGATGCCTAAGGGTTGCCACCTGAGAGCCTCCTTGTTGCTCAAATGTGGCCTCTCTCTAAGCCAAACTCAGCATATGAATGCATTACCCCCCACCCCCAACATGGGACATGACTCCCAGGTATGAGCCTCCCTGGCAATGAGGGATTAATACCAAGTGCCAACTGGCAACACAAATGGAAAAAGACCTTGAATAAAAGGGGGAAAAGGTAAAGACAAATGATTTCAAGTGGCTAAGAGGCTTCAAAGACAGTTGGGAGGTCATCCCAGAGGTAATGCTTATGCACACCTCAGTAGGAGTTCATAGAACATCAAAGTGCATATCACCCCACACAGAGGGGCTCCTGAGAGCTCTGGAGACACCCAGGTCCTATATAAGGGGGGATAGCCCCAGAGACTGATGCATTATCAGTGGGCTCTATTTTGGAATCTGTGCTCCTGAGAGTGACAGAATTAGACTCAAATAAGTCCTCACTGCACATGGTTCATCAGCCCCTTCTATTCAAACCTATATGTGATGCTGGAGTTTTTAGGTATACTTCCCGATACTGGAGCCTTTGGCCTACCTATGTGCCAGGTGTGCATGGAATCTCGGTGGAGCTGCACTCCTACCCTACAGCTCAATGGACTCATCCAAGTCACCTGGTGAGGAGACAACAATGGGCAATGGCCATCCCAGGGAAGGGAGAGGGCCTGTATCTGCAGGCAGGATCATCCCACCCACCATATCCATGGGATATAAGCCCTCTCTCACTTGGAAGTGGAGTGGACATCACCATCCCAGTCCCCTCAGGATTGGGGGAAGAACTATGGACTAGAGTGGACTTGATGGTATTCTGTTGTACACATATCATGATTCTAGCAATGGAAGAAATTATAAGAGTGAGGTGGAGCCGGTGGCCACTGGACACTTTCGGGACGGGGAGGGCATTTGCAGTTGAAATACAGGGGCTTTTTTGGGATTTGGAGGTTTTCCTGAGTGCCATTGTGGCAACGGATGTAGGCCATTTTAAATCAGCACACACCATTCAGAAATGTGTGGGAGAGAGTGTGGTCCATGATGTGAACTGTGGTCTATGGCTGATGGCAAGACCCCAGGATGTGTAAGTCCATTGAGGGTGATGGGCCACACTTGTGGGAGATATTTGTATGGGATGTGGTGGGAGGTTTGGGAGGTGGGGAACATGGGAATCCTGGTAGGTTCCATGTAATATTTTAGGTAATCTAAGCACCTCTTAAATATATATATATTTAAAATATATATATTTTAAATATATATTTATAACATTTTTGTAAGCAAATGCACATATATGCATATATATTTATATATCATTTTACAAATATTGGTATGTATTGTGAAAATTTTGATTTAAAATCAAATTTTTTTTATAAATTGTGGAATGGTGAGAAGAGTGGCAAAGAAAACAGAAAAGACAGAAAGAAAAAAGTGAAAAAGAGAAAGTACACAGAGAAAAAGGGAGAGACAGAAAAATATAAACAAGAAAAATTGGAGACCAAATAAAAGAGGTGGAATGAAAGAACACCACAAAGCAAAAGATATAAAGATGAAGGAGTGAAAAGAAATTGCATAGGTAGAATTGATCAGTAGCCAAAAGAATAAAAGATAAAAAAGAAAAAGAAACAAGCAGAGAAAGAAAAGGAGGGGATACAAAGCAAGCAATAAACAGGACAGCAGCAACTCATTTTTTAAAAATAAGAGATAGAAGAGAAATAAAAATAAACATGGAAAAACAGCCTTCTTTCTTAGACCACTAAGGATCTTCTCAGGATGCTCATTTTTCTCAATCATTCATCCTGCAGCCTACCCTCTGCAGGTTTTGAACTGGGTTTTAGTGAGTAAAGTAAGGGAAATAAAAGAAAATGAACATTTAAAAAACATTAAGAGAGCCAAGAAAAGCTAATACAAAGAAAATATCTATAAGTTCCCTGTCATAAAGTTTCAGCTGGATGCCTGGTGGATCTTTTCTCAAGGAATACCCAGGAATCAAACCAGGGATCTCATATATGCTAGGCATGAATTCCTATACTGAGCTATTCTGAGCCCTTGGGTTGATCATCCTTTCAGAAGTCTTTCTGCCCCTTTTCCTTTGGGCAGGTTAGATCCCCTGCAGTCAGCTGGAGTGGTGTTGATTGCCCCTGTCTCTGCCTCCTCAATGATGTAATTCCTCTCTTTATGTAGGTGGCTGGGCATCACCACCAGCCTGAGACAATACCCCTCCCCTCTCCCTGTGGAGTCTAGGTCCCTTCTGATATTTAATGGGGGCCCAGCTGGCAAAACTCACCACAAAAAAATCACTCTCCACTCTCCCAGACCCCTTTTCCTCACAGGGAATTTGCTGTCACACTCCCATTTGGAGAAGCAGGCCAGGGTCTCCACCTTGTCTGTCTTCCCTGAGGGCTCGATATGTGTGCCCCTTCCAGCCACTGAGGTAAGCAACCACTGATTATTCCTGGCTTCCCTGTCTGTCCAGTACCCTCCTAGATGACTCAGAACACCTTCCCATGGAGGTAGTCATCTGCTCTACTGTCAGATACAATTCACCAAGAGTTTTACCTTCACTTAATATTTGGGGAGGGGGGGTAGGAGCCCTTTCTGGCAGCCAGGAAGTTTAATAACACATGATTCCTTGTTTTGGCTTCTTCATGTCTCTGACCCTCACTCTTCTGGGAGTTGGTAAACAGTGTCTTGGTGTTTGATGTGCCCCAAAGCAGGTCTCCAAATCAGCCTCTGACTTTTTCTTTGTTGTTTTAGTGAGAGCTAAGATTTATATGTCTAACCCATTGACCATGTTCCCACAATCAAGCTTGTTTAATTTTGATGGTAATTGTATGTTGTAAGGGATTTGCTTGGAGACAGTTTCCAAAATCATTTTGGTAATTTAAGCAGTCAGGCATATAGAATATGTTTTTTATTATTACTATGGAAAATGAAAGAAATTTTGTCCCAAAATTTTATTAGAAAGAGGAAAATGTGGTATAAAACATGAATGAATCTAGAAAGGGCAGAAGGTTCACACACAAAAAAGGAAATTTTGTGATCAATGTTGGGTAAGATTTGATAGGTCTTTATATAACATTTTAAAAGACAGTATCAAATAGAATACTTATGCAAACTAAAATGTGGTTCTTTCTCTGTTAAAGTTTCTTAAATCATTAGTCAGTTTCAGAAAAAGGTTATAAAGAGTTTTTCTCCTGAATAATGAGTATACAAAGCAGAAAACCAGTTTTATCAAAATAGCTTCTTGTACTTTAATCTTATCATGTCCTTTGTTGTTTAAGATAAGCAAGTCTTCTCACTTTTAAAAGAACATAATTTTCAAACCTAACAACTTTTAAAATATTTCTTTCTCAAAATCAAGTCCTGAAAAGTATCTTTTAATTTCAAATTATTGTAAAAGATTTGTTCTTTCACCTTGGAAAAAGTGAAGTATTAAAAAAAGTTAAATTCATTTAATATGTTATAAATTAAAAGGGACGGGTTTCAGTGTTGCCAAACTCTCTTTAAAGAAGTCCCCAGTGCTGGCATCATGCCTCTCCATTTGAGTTATTGGTTAGATTGGTCACTATACACTCTGAAAACAATAAAACTATCTGCCATATCACCTGATCATGCTCCTGAAATAGATGGAACTACAGAGCTGCTTCAAACACCTGCAGGTCTGACAGCCAGAGATGGATTGCTTTCCAGGACTAATGCTGCAGCATCCTGGCTGTGTGAGGGTTATACCAAGTGGAGCAATAGTTACCAGAGAAATGTAAATAAAACCTAAACAGACACAATTGTCATTATGACCTGCTCCCACGGAGGGATGATATGTATGGTATTGCAAACATGAAGCTTAGTTATATTAACTGCAGCTCAAAGAGAAACTTGTGCATGGTTCAGTATTAAGTACTGTACTTGATGAATAGGTACATATGTTCATAGTATTCAACGTGTTAAAAGTCTTGGCAGGGGGATGGATGTGGCTCAAATTATTGGGAGTCTGTCTCCCACATGGAGGGACCTGGGTTCGATTCCCAGGACCTCCCAGTTTAAAAAAAAAAAAGTCTTGGCAAACTTGATTCATTTTCTAAGTAGTTAATGAACTTGTCTATGAGATAAAAGAATGGCTTTCTTAAATAATGCCTTTATTTTGCTTGCCATATGTTTTTCTTTTTGTTGCCTAAATTATCTTTGTGAATTTATGTGTAAAGCATCCTCCAAAATGTTATGAAAAGTTTCTTCACCCCTAAACAGCAGGAAATAACTTCAGAAGAAGAGACCTTTGCCCATTTTCCTTAAATGAGGAATATTTACAAAATGCATCTTCTAAAGAATAAGAAGAGTGTAAACACAAGGGGGGGGGTATGATAGCTAGAATAATGTGCTTACTAAAAATTTCTCCACTTAAGAAACTCTGAAAATTCTAATACACTAATTAAGCTAATTTTTTATTAATCTAATTTTAGAAGTTTACTCTCTGCACTTAGTTCCCTGAAGAATATTAACCAGAATTCTCATTTTTGTTTATGGGCATAATATAGTGTCTCAAAGCAAAACCAGACAGAATGGTGTCAGGAGCACCTTATGACCAGTAAATATATAACTTTTCTCAGGACGAAAAAAACTTGATAACCTTGAGCTGTTGGCACAACAATATCTAAACAGTGGTTTATTAGCCACTGAAATCAAGGAAAATTGAACATGCTTGAGACAATGTAGCACTGACAAATTCCATGTACCCTCCTTAAAAAACCCCTGGCATCATACCATCATTTGTTTTTTCCCCTTGTTTTTTTTTTTTTTTTTTTTTTTCTGTACCTTTTCTCTTTTTTTTGCCTATAAAAGTGCTAGCTCCTATTTTCACTTTGAATTGCTTTTGGGAAGATTCCCCCAATGCCTTGCTTGTGCACTTGCAATAAATTACCTTCTCATTGAGAGACATGTTTGTCTTTTGTAGCACTGAATCAGGTGGTTCCTTCTTTTGGAAATTAGCTGTGCTTACAGTAACACTCCCACACTGCCTTTGCAGAGAGATACCCTTTAACTGTAGTTAATTGTTTAGGATGTGGCATCTCTGCTTTTCTGAGCGGATCACTGAGCCTGTTCACCTCCAGAGGCCTTGTCCCTCCAAGGCAGCTCTCTATCCTGATAAACATGAATTCAAGGAGGGCCAATATCCAGGCAGTTCTTACCAAGATGATGCCCATTTCTCCAGTGGCAGAAACAGGAACAGCAACTGGAAATTTACCCTGGACCCTGGCAGATGAGCAGCTACTCTATCCTGGTGTCTCACTAGGTACCAGAAAGAGTAAGAGTGAGGAAGCAGAGAAAGTGAGAAAACAATAAGGTCAGCAGATTTATGTGCCTCAGAGACCAAAGTATGTGTGTTGGGGTGTCCTTGAAGGGGAGTTCAGGCTCATGAGGCACCTCCCGTGGTGGTCTGGGATAACCAGACTGGGAAGGCAAGTAGGCAGTGGTTCAGAAAGGACAGGAGGGAGTACCAACACACTATGTCCCCAAGTTTCAAAGAGTGTGAAAATTTTTACTTCTATTCTGGTCCTCCAGGTCTAGTTTCCTAACAGTGTACGTGCCAAGAAGGAGTATGGGTTGCTTTTTGCTGAAAAATGGGTTAGCTTAATATATAATCATCATGTTTCTGCATGTACCATGTATGGGCTCCATTGTACTCTACATCTGGACCCATGGGTGTCAAAGAATGGTAACACTTCTACACAATGTGTAGCAGAGGGGTGCTTGGTTCACTGCTCAGTTCCATCTTCTTTGAATATTTGGTGGGTGACAATCACTCTACCAGGGACCACAATGGAAGGGTTTCTGCAGAACAGTTTAACTCCTTAAAATGTTTTTAATGGAGATGAAAATTACATACACTGAAAAGCATCAGTCTTAAGATTACAATTCAAGTTTTAGGAAATGCACACATATATGTAACCAATACCCAACTCATAAACTAAATTATTTCCATCACTCCAGAAGTTTCCCTTGTCCCCCTCCCTTTTGACCCCACCTCTCACAAGCAAACATTATCCTGATTTCCCTCACCATAGGTCAATTTTAGCTGTTCTTGAATATCACGTTGAGAAGTGTTACATAAGGTACACTGGGGTCGGGGTTTCTTCCACACATATGTTGTCTGTGATGTTCAACTGCATTGTATGAATTAGCCATTTATTCTGTTATAATGATGAGGACTATTCCATTTATTAATAACTAATGATTCATTTAGTCATTCTCCTTTTGAACATTTAGGTTAATTAAAGTTTGGGTTTGTAAAAAGAAAACAAAGTAGAGTTAATGTGGGTAAGAGATTAAAATGGAGTCAGGTGGTCATTCTGGATATTACTCTTAGACAAATATCAACAAATATCAACTGGATATTACTCTTAGAGAAATATCAACTCGATATCACAAACTGCCAAAGTCTGCAAAGCCTCAAGCCACAATATTCCTCAAAATTCCAAGGACATCTGGATACCACAAACAAACCACAGGATAAAGAACTCAGTCAACTATTGAACTGATGGACATTTGGAGTACTCCAAATATTCAGAAACCACAGACAACTTATGAAATCTTCTTTCTCTTTAAAAACCTTTTCTTGGAAATGCCAAGACAGGATATGATCCCCCAGAGGAATTCTCTTCAATGGAGGAATTAAAAAGACCTTGTCCTTTTGCTCTCAGCTTAGAAGAGGCTATGACCGCTCTTCCTTTAGCTAATATTACAGTTCCAAGTTTTTTTTACATTACAAAAAGTCATCCAAGAGGCTCAATTAGCCAGAGACAAAGCTGCTTATATGTTTCCTGTTGAAGTGACCCCCATAGTAACACTTAATGCTGAAATGCCACAGGGAGGGCAACAATTCACTCATACTCCTCTAAATTTTAAGATACTAAAAGAATTAAAGGAGGCATGTACTAAATATGAACCTAACTTTCCATATAACTTGGAAATTTTGCAAGGGATCTCTCAAATGGAAAGATTAATTCCTTGGAACTTTGATCAGTTGACTAGAACTTGCCTCACTGACTGAATTTTTACAATTTAAAACATGGTGAGCTGATGAAGCTTATATTGTTGCATCCCACAATGCCAATGATAATCATCCAGTAAATGTAACATTTGAACAACTTATGGGTTCAGGAGGATATTTAGGTATTCACACTAAACTTCAGTATTCTGACATTGCTATAGTGCAGTGCCACCATTGCTGTTTGCATGCCTGGGAAAAAATTCACTCCTCCAGGGTCAGTGGCTTCCTCATTTGCATATGTAAAGCAAGCAACCTCTGAACCATTTGTTAATTTTATAGCTCACCTTAAAAAGACTCTTGAGAGCACTGTGACAAACCCAGCCATTCAAGATTTATTACTTTTAATTTTCACCTTTAATAATGCTAACACAGAGTGTCAAAAAGCCCTTAGACCCATGAAAATGGCTGGAGCCACTCTTGAAGAGTATATAAAAATGTGCCAAGATATCAGCTTAGAGTGCCACAAGGCTCAATTTTTAGTAGAGGCATTTGCTGGTATTGCCATAAAAAGATAAAGGTCACAGAACCTGTTTTAACTGTGGAAAGGCTGGTCATTATAAAAAAGATTGTAAAAAACAGCTCTCACCAACAGCACCACCTGTTTAAAATTCACAACAGATTAATATTAATTCCACCCCCACAGCTTTCAGATCCTCAGCAAACTTATGCACCACCACCTAGGGAAGTGCTGGCCTGGGCTTTGCCACTACCAAAAAATTAATACTTAAGACACAAAATAAGGTCTGTCTAGCCAATTCAGGAGTGAAAGGGACTATTCCAAAAGATTTAGTGAGATTAATATTGGGGAAATCTAGCATTAGTGCAGGGGCATCACTATTCTGCCAAAGAGTTAACTAAAAGAAGGAAAACATTCCAGCAGCAACTTTGTAAACCTCCTACTGCCTACATAATGATAAGTCTGTGGGATGAAAGGGGCTAATAAAATTAAACCACTGGAAGTATCAGAAAACCTGGCAATACAATTTCCAGGAAAATTCTCAAAAAGCAGTAAAATCAAACATGTATGTTTCTATTAATGTGTTGTAACTTGCTTTGTGCTTGTCTGTTCAGTGTCAGTGAATATTTTGAGACCTCCAGATGGTAATATTAAATTGATAAATGAAAATTATTAAAATAACTCTATTCAAATGGCCAAAAATTAAATAAGTGATTACATTAATAAATAAATATGGATATTAATTTAAAATAATAAAAATAGTTATAATCAAATTAAATCATTATATTAACAAGTTTGTTTAGTGTTGAAGGTAATTGTATGTTGTAAGAAGTTTGCTTAGAAACAGTTTCCAAAATCATTTTGGCAACTTAAGTATGGAAGGTATATAGAATGTGCTTTTATTATTAAGGAAAAAGAAAGCAATTTTGTCCTAAAATAAAATGACTAGTTAATAAAACAAAGTAAAATGTGGGACAAAACCTGAGTAAATATAAAAAGTGCAGAAACTTTGTGAAAAAGAAATTTTTGTGGTCAAAGTTAAGTAAGATTTAATGGGTCAATCTATAAAAATTTAAAAGCTTTAATATCAAACAGCATAATAATGCAAAGTTAAAGTTTTATTCTTTCTCAAAGTTTCTCAAGTCATCAATCTGTTTTAATAAAAGTTTAAAAAAGTTTTTCTCCTGGATAATTAGTATACAAAAAAAGGTCTGCTTTATCAAAATAGCTTCTTGTACTTTAACCATATCATTTCTTTGAAGAAACAAGTCTTTTCACTTTTAAAAGAACATAATGTTCAAACTTGCTTTCTCAAAGTCAAATCCTGAAAAGTAGCTTTTTTATTTCAAACTGTTACAAATAATTTAGTCTTTTACCTAAAAAAGGTAAAATACTAAAAGTAGTTAAGTTCATTTGATATATTATAAGTTAAATAAAGTATTTGAAACTGTTATACAATTAAAAGGAATTTTCTAATCTTATGATAATTAAAGTTTGTAAAAATTCATATGAATATTTAAAAGGTGTATAAAATTCCTGAAAATTTAATAATGTTTCAGTATAATAGCCTATATAACCTTACTGCTTAGGAATCTTATACACATAGAAAATAAAAGTTTATTCATTAGATATCTGCCAATTAAAAGTCTTATTATTATTTGTTGTTATATAATCTACTGTAGTTATAAATTATGTATAATTTACTTAAATACTAACCAAAACTTTAATGCAATACATTGCATACTTAAGTAATTTAATTAATTGTATGTTACGCATAAATGTATTTTATTAAATGCATATATAAATCTCTTCTTTTGAGTTTAAACAATCCAAAAACCAAATGTAGTAAGGAAGAAATTTAGTGGGTATTATTCAAACCTAAAAATAAAACACCATGCAAAAAAACCTTGTTAATCAGCAGACCAATGCCTTGCTAGTTAACACTTTTCATATTTCAGGAAAATTAATGGGAACTAAAATCATGAGCACATCAAGGATGTTTTGTAACAAATTAAAAAAAGATAAAGTACATTTCAAAAGGTGTTGTATTCCTCCCTGGAAGAGCTGGCCACTCTCCAGGGACTGATACATAAACCTTGAAATGTACTGCCCACAGATTGTTATGTTCGTTCCTGAGGAGGCTGGCCCCTCCCTCAGGAATTGACACAGCCTCACAATTTAACATCAATAATATCAAGTTCATTAATCATAAACACAGTAAAAAAATAGTCCCTAATCAAACCAGTTAAAGTCCCACTTTAGGAAAAGGTGCTCTACACAAGTGTTTTCAATCAAAACTCTAGTATCAGTTACTAATTCAAAATTTCCCAACCAAAAGCTAAATGTTTGTAGGTTCATATGTAAAACTGCTCTATTTATCTATCATACTATAACTCTGTTCAATATTAATTTAATCTTTTAATTGTTATATTATTCTTGTTTCTCACTCTAAAAACTAAATATACATATTAACATTTATCTTATATCTATCCAGGACTCTGGCCAAAAGTGAGCCAGGTATATCAATGTGTACCCCAGTTTGGTAAGCATGTAAATGTATGTATACATATCATAAAAGATTAAAATGTAACAGCTAAACTTCTGTCTTTCACTTATTTTATATTCTTTCTATTATTAACAAAAACTCACTATATCAATAAAAAGTCCTGCCACAAAAAATGCTCTATAGCCCCACTGTGTGTCAATATTATGTCTTTCAGGCTTTACACCCTACTCATTCTGTCTTCCCACAAACATGTATTTATCCTCATTGCAGCCCCATCAAAAACACTTTTAACACAACTCTATAAATATCCCCAAAATTCTCTTACTCAAACTAATTTCCAAATAACCCCTAATAAATTCCAATTAATTCAGCCTTAAAAATATTTAAAATACATCACCTAAAACAAAGAAACAAAAAAGGGGCATATGTATAACTCCCCTAGAAATACAATAGCCCTAGCACTATATACTTTAAATTTTTAAAATTATGATAAAGATAGCCTTTCAGCAGCTGAAAAACATTTCTCCCCTTATCAGGAGAGTCATCAAATACAAGCTAAAATTCTGTACAAAGAAATGTTAAGAGATGGATCTTAAAAAGGACTCTGTAACCTCATAATGTGGGTGAGAGGGTATGCTTGTGTGCTTACTCCAACTGACCCCCAGTGGCTGCCAGCAAAGAATGTGAAGCTATACTATGAGTTGGAAATATCACCCATTCAACGCAGTACCAAGGATGGAGAAGATAAAGATGGAGGAATAAAGGAACTTCCAGGAACAAACATGCCATAACATTATCCAAACTCAGGGAATAACTTGGGGGAACTCTTAAACAATTAAGCCTAAAAGATTCACTGGTATGCTTATTACTTTCATTATTTCAGCCATTATCATGGCTGTCACTGCCACCACTATGACAGTCACCTTAACAGTATCTGTCTAAACTGCTCATGTTGCTAATCAATTTATAACCAATGTTATCATCAATCTTATGACTCAAACACATTGATAATAATATTCTTACCAAACTTGATGCTTTAGAAGCATCTAATCTCTGGATAGGTGAAGAACAACAAGCTCTGCTTACTAAAGAAGATTTGCAGTGCACTGAGAAGATGTTAAAATTTGTGTCACCCCTTTGGCTTGGAATAGCTCCCAACTTTCTTGGGAACAAGTTAAAACTCATGTTCAAGAAGCCTTCTCCTCCCATCTACAGGGGGAAGTACTGGCTCTCCAGCAACACCTGGAACACCAACTACCTCAAATACAACTTCTTGCTCAGCAAAAGTGTTTCAAACACTTAATGATAATTTACAGTGGTTAAATCCCTCAGATTGGTTTCCTGCCCTAAACATAGGAATCTGGATAATATCTCTCATTGGAATAATCATGCTTCTTGTTTTATTATCAATTCTTAGGTTCATCTGCCAGGCCCTTTCTCATGCTTATCATGCTGAACAGTAAATCATCACCCTGTCTGCTGCTTCATCTCCCTCACCTCCCACTTCTGGAAATCAAGAACAAAGAAATGAAAGGGAGGAGACTTTGGAGCCCTTTAGTTAAAACACCTTTGAATTAATTTTTCACTCCAAGGTCTCCTGCCACCATGGCTATTTTGTTTCCCACACACAGCTCAGTTCAGAGATAGCAGACAGCGATCTGGCCTTGCTTTTACTATCAAAATTGGTTTACCTTGAACTATCAGGAAGGTGGCAGCTTTTATAAAGGATTGTGTCTGGATACTTTTCCCTCTTCTTTTTCTTCTTATTTAAACAGAAAAGGGGGAGATGTGGGAAGGAATCCTTGAGATGTGGAATTCTGGCTCAAGTATAAAGACAGAGTTTGTTTGCTCAAGAGGAAAACCTTGAGAGCACTGTTTGAACTCTTGCTGGCACCAAGATTCAAGGATGAGATAAGGGTAGATTAAAAGAGTAAACCTTGCCTGCAATATTTTTTTAAGCAAATTCCAAAAGTAGTAAATCACTAGCCGTGCTTCCCTGCATGTGACCGGAACCTTGATCTGCTAATAAAAGCACTGGGCTGTCTGTGCTTCAGGGTGAGCATGGGAGATATGTTCTGCTAGCCCCCTGACCCAAGCTTTTCTCTTAAACTCTTTGTCTTGTCTTTCATATATCTCAGTACCCTTTGCCGAGTCACCCACTGTTAAAGCAACAATATCCTTTTATGATTCTTTTTATTTCTGTGGGGTCAGTTGTAACTTCCCCCCTTTTATTTCCAATTGCATTTATTTGAATCTTGTCTCTTTTTTTCTTTATTAGTCTAGCTAGGGTTTTGTCAATTTTATTGATCTTCTTAAAGAACCAGCTTTTGGTTTTATTGATTTTCTCTATTATTTCTTTTTGTTTTCAATTTCATTTGTTTCTGCTCTAATTTTTATTATTTCTTTCCTTCTGCTTGCTTTGGGATTGGTTTGCTGTTCTTTTTCTTGTTTCTCTAGTTGTTCAGTTAAATCTTTGAGTTTAGCTCTTTCTTCTTTTTTAATGTAGGCATTTAGGGCTATAAATTTCCCTCTCAAGACTGCCTTCACTGTATCCCATAAGTTATTTTAAATATATTTTTATTTATTTTTAAAAGATACTTAGATTACATAAAATGTTCCATAAAAAAAATAAGGAGGAAGCAGATGTGGCTTAAGTGATTGGGCTCCCATCTACCATATAGGAGGTCCAGGGTCTGATTCCTGGAGCCTCCTGGTGAAAAACAATCTAGCCCACATGGTAAGCTGGCCGAAGTGAAGAGCTGCCCCATGCAGAATGCTGGCCCACACAGGAGTGCTGGCCTGTGCAGGAGTGCTGATCTGTGAAGGAGTACTGGCCTGCATGAAGTGCTGGCCCATGTGGAGAGCTGGCACAGCAAGATGATGCAACAAAAAGAAACAAAGAGGAGAGACAATAAGTGACACAGCATACCACAGAGCTAAGGCAGTGCAAGAGATTGTGCAGCCTCTCTCCCATTCTGGAAGGTCCCAGAATTGGTTCCCAGTGCTGCCTAAGGAGAAGACAAGCAGATAGAGAAGAACACAGAGATGGCAGACAGTGAGTGCAAAAATGAGGTGGGTGGGAGAGATAAATAAATAAATAAATCTTTAAAATATATATAAGGCAATCCCATATGCCCCCACTCCCCACACCCACTCCACACATACCACTTTTGCCCACATTAACTACTTCTTTCATTAGTGTGATACATTCATTGCAATTGATGAACACATTTTGGAGCATTGCCACTAAGCATGGATTATAGTAAACTTGTAGTTTACACTCTCACCCACTCAATTCTGCAGAGTATGGCAGTATATATAATGGCCAGTATCTGACATTGCAATGTCACTTAGGTCAATTCCATGTTCTGAAAATGCCCCCACATTGCACCTCGTTTTCCCTCTCCCTGACTACAGCACCTCTAGTGGCCACTGTCTACACATTAATAATATAATTTCTTCCATTGCTAGAATCACAATAAGTCCATAGTAGAATACCTGTAAGTCTACTCTAGTCCATATTTTATTCCCCAATCCTGAGGAATCTGGGATGGTGATACCCACTCTGCCTCTATTTGAGAGGGGGCTTCAATCTTTGGGGCTGATGGATGGGACTGTCTTGGTTCCTTGGTGTGGTGGATGTCCATCCTCACCTCCTTGTTAGTTGTCCTGGATGAGTCCAATGAACTGGAGAGTATGTGTAGCAACTCTGCTGAGGCTCAGGTTCCTGCTGGCATATGGACAGCTCTGGGATTAAATACTCTTGGATGTACACCTACCAATTCCAGCACCAACTATAGGCTCAAATAAAAGGGACAGAAGAGGCATGTGTAGAGAAGTCACATCTGAGTCCAACTCTGTCACACTCAGGGGTGCAATCCCCAAAGTAGGGCCCACTGGTAAGGCATCAAACTCTGAAGCTATCTGCCATGACTGTAGGACCTGGCTGTGTCTAGAGACCTCAGGAGCCCCATTATTTGGGGTACTATCTACCTTGGCCATCTATGAGATCCTCTTGAGACATGCATGAGTGTTACCTCTCTGATAACCTCCTGACACAATTTGAAGTCTCGTAGCCATATACACTCATTTGTCTTCACCTTTCCCCCTGATATTCAAGGTCTTTTTCCAGTTGTATCACCAGCCAGCGCTTGGTAGTAATCCCTTGGTGTCATGTCCATTTTTGGGGAAAGGTAATGAATTTATATGCTGAGTTTGGCTTAAAGAAAGTCAACATTTGAGCAGCAAGGAAGCTCTCAGGAAGCAGCTCAGTCGCTCTACAACACTAGACTAATTTGCAAATTCAAGAGCCAAAGACTCATAAGCATAGTCATCAATATTAAGGGCCCATCAATTGACCATTTTTCTTCATTAGTCATTGCCCCTGTCTTTAGGGGATTTATGCTGTTCCATTAAATAATGTGGCAGAGATCCCCAGGTTGGGAATTCAATAATCTTTTGGTTGTTGTGTGATTTTCTACCCATTCTGGCAATGCCCAATGAACATTTGAACATATTTATATACCTTATATGTATGCCCAGGTGAACTTCCTCCCATGTATCACCCATCACTGACACCCCACTCCATTGATCATTGTAACCCTTCTGTGGTCCAAAACAGTTTGAAAAATAACACCAAGAATATTGCCAAATTCAATTATTAAGAAAATGAAATAATAATAATAGGTATAAACATAAGAAATAAGATATATAATAATTTAGAGAGACTAAAATTAAAATAAAGTTTAAAAATTGGAATATTGCTCATCTGTAAGAAAGAATAGTAACACACGGGATAACATGGATGAATCTTGTGGACCTTATGTTGAGCGAAGCAAGCCAGGCACTGAAGGACAAATATTACATGACCTCTCTGATATGAATTAAGGAAATCAAGCCAACTCAGAGAAAAGATGAAAAATATTTTAAAAAATAAAATAAAATAATTTTTTTGATGTTTTGCCTTTCATCACTGTAATATCAGTTGTCCTGTATGTATAGTGGCATTTTCTTCCATTTCTTCCCCAGTGTCTTACTTTTTTAATATATTGTCTTCAGAGAAGTTTTAGGTCACAGTAAAGCTTCCTACAGAATATAGGGGATGCCCATATACCCAACATTCTCCCCCTTTTCCCCATTTGATATTAATAATCTTGTAACATGTGGATGGTACATTTGGCACAACTGGTGTATAAATATTGAGACATAGCTACCAACCATGGTCAATAGTTTACATTGTGGTTTTAATTTTAGATCATATTTTTATAATTTTTTGACGAAATTTAACATGGCCTGTATCCATCATTGCAAGATTATGCAGAACACTTAGGTTGCCCCCTAAATACCCCCTCTTCAATCTATTCTATTCCTCCCTCCCTTCCCCTCCCTCAGGGCCCATGGCAGCAAACAGGCTACACTCCTTGAAGGACCAGATTCATAGATACTTCAACAATGTTGAGGGTTAGACACATTAGTCTGTCCTCCACTATTAGGAAATGCCCATGCTCTCAAGAGACACTCTCCCCACTGAGAACATATAGAGCCTCCCCAGCAAGGGTGCCCAATGTCTTCCTACTCATTATGTGAGTCTCCCAACACTGATACAGCACTCTGACAAAATGATCACTTGCACATTCTTTGGAGTACTGTTCCAGGTGTGCCCTATTCCAAGTGCCCCCTTATTCAACACCCTAAACCAGCAACCATTTCTTGTCATATTGCCATAAGAGTTTTCTCAACATTGTAGTTTCACCCATGTACCCATCAATCCCCTGTGTTCACCAGTGCCTTCCCCCAAACTTCCCCTCAGTTCCATGGACCATCCAATCCATCCTCCCCACACTACACCACTGTCAAGCTTGCACTGCTTATCCCTACAACCCTGTCATATCTCTTCACTTTACTACTACTCAATTCTACCTTATCATAGATTTTACCCATATGGGCATTGGCTCACAACCTTCTTCTCCTTTCCTATTTCCTGTAAACCTATCTTTGAGACTCTTTTTCTCTGAGTTGGCTTGATTTCCTTAATTCATATCAGAGAGGTCATGTAATATTTGTCCTTCAGTGCCTGGCTTGCTTCACTCAACATAAGGTCCACAAGATTCATCCATGTTATCCCATGTGTTACTACTGTATTCTTTCTTACAGATGAGCAATATTCCATTGTATGTGTATACCACATTTTGTTTATTCATTCATCTGTTAATGGGCATTTGGGTTTATTCCAACTTTTGGCAAAAGTGAATAATGTTGCTATGAACATTGTTGTGCATATATCAGTTCGTGTCCTTGCTTTTAGTTCTTTTGGGTATATACCTAGCAGTGGAATTGCTAGGCCATATGGCAGATCTATAGTTAGTTATTTGAGGAACTGTCAAACTGCCCTCTACAATGGCTGGATCATTCTACCTTCCCACAAGCAATGGATAAGTGTTCCCATTCCCCCACATCCTCTCCAACACTTGTAGTATTCTGGTTTTTTTAATGACCAACAGTCTAATGAGTGTAAGATTGTATCTCATTGTATTTTTGATTCACATTTGCCTAATAGCTAGTGATATTGAGCACCTTTTCATGTGTTTTTTAGCCATTTGTATTTCTTCTTTGAAGAAGTGTCTGTTCAAATCACTTGCCCATTTTTAAAATGGGTTGTTTGCTCTTTTGTTTTTGAGAAATAGGATTTCTTTATATATGCTAGATATTAGTCTCCTATCAGATATACAGTTCCCAAATATTTTCTCCCATTAGGTAGGCTGTATTTTCACTTTCTTGACAAACTTTTTTGAGGTGCAGACCGTTTTAATTTTGAGAAGGTCCCAATTATCTATTTTTTGTTTCACTGCTCATGCTTTGTGTGCGAAGTTAATGAAGCCATTTCCTATTACAAAGTCCTGTAGATGCTTCCCCACATTATCTTCCAAGGTCTTTATGGTCTTGGCTCTTGTATTTAGAGCTTTGATCCATCTTGAGTTGATTTTTGTATAAAATGTCAGATGATGTTCCTCTCATTCTTTTGGATATGGCTATCCAGTTCTCCAAGCACCATTCATTGAAGAAGCCATTCTCTCCCAGTTGAGTGGGCCTGGAGGTCTTGTTGAATATCAGGTGACTGTATATGTGAGGATGTATATCAGAACTCTCAGTTTGGTTCCATTGGTCGGTACATCTATCCTTGTGCCAATAACATTCAGTTTTGACCACTGTAGCTTTGTAGCATGTTTTAAAGTCTAGTAGTGTGATTCCTCTGATTTCATTTTTTCTTTTTCAATATGTCTTTGGCTATTTGGGGCCTCTTGCACTTCCAAATTAATTTCATAGTTAGTTCTTCCAAATCAGTAAAAAATGCTGTGTTGATTTTTATTGGGAATGCATTAAATCTGTATATTAATTTGGGTAGGATAGACATCTTGATGATATTTAGTCTTCCTATCCACGAACAGGGGTTATTCTTCTATTTATTTAAGGCTTCTTTGATATCGTTTAACAGTGCAGTGTAGTTTTGTGTATAAGCCATTTATATCTTTAGTTAAATATATGCCTAGGTATTTGATCTTTTTAGTTGCCATTGTAAAATGTATCTTTTAAATTGAGTTCCCTCAAATTGTCATTATTGTTGTACAGAAATGCTACCGTTTTTGCACATTGATTTTATAACATGTAACTTTATTGAACTCATTTATAAGTTCTAGATGCTTTGCTATATATTTCTCAGGGCTTTCTATGTATAGGATCAAGTCATCTGTAAATAGTGAAATTTTTACTTCTTTTTTTTCAATTTGTTGCCTTTTATATCTTTTTCTTGACTCAGCACTTAAGCAAGTACTTCTAAGACTAAGTAAAATAGAAGAGGTGATCCTGGATATCCTTTTCTTGTTCCCCATCTTAAAGGGAAAGCTTTTAGGATTTCACAATTGTATGTGAGCTTAGCTGTGGGTTTTTCATATATGCCCTTTATCATGTTCAGAAAGTTTTCCCTTCTATTCTTATCTTTTGCAGTGTTTTTATCAGGAAAGGGTGCTGTATATTGTTGAATGCATTTTCTGTGTCTATAGAGATGATCGTGTGATTTTTTCTTTTGATCTGTTTATGTGTGAATTACATTGATTGATTTTCTTATGTTGAACCATCCTTGCATACCTGGGCTGAAATCCACTTGGTCATGGTGTATAATTCAGTTAATGTGTTGTTGAATATGATTAGCAAGAATTTGTTGAGGATATTATCATCTCAGTTCATTAGATTGATTTGTAATTTTCCTTTCTTTTGGCATCTTTGTCTTTGATATTATGGTAATTTTGACATCATAGAATAAGTTAGGCATTGTTCTCTCTACTTTTATTTTTTGGAAGGGATTAAGCAGGATTAGTGTTAGTTTTTTCCAGAATGTTTGGCAGAATTCACCTGTGAAGGCTTCTGGTCCTGGGCTCTTCTTAGTTGGGAGGATTTAATGAGTGATACTATATCTTTATCTGTGATTTGGTCTATTGAGCTCATCAATTTCTTCTTTCATCAATGTAAGCTGCTTGTGTGTTTCTAGGAATTTGTCCATTTCCTCTAAATTATCCTCTTGTTGGCATATAATTTTTCAAAGTATCCTCTTATTATACTCTTTATTTCTGTGGGTTGCTGGTGATATCCCCTACCTCATTCCTTATTTTTGTGTATTTGCATCTTCTCTCTTTTTTTCATTGTTAGTCTAGCTAAGGGTTTGTCAATTTTATTGATCTTCTTGAAGAACCAGGTTTTGGTTTGATTCTTTTTCCTAGTGATTTCTTGTTTTCTATTTCATTTAGTTCTGCTCTAATCTTTGTTATTTCCTTCCTTTGGGGTTAGTTTGTTGTTCTTTTTCTAATTCCTCCAAGGGTGCAGTTAAGTTTTTGATTTTAGCTCTTTCTTCTTTTTTGATATATGAATTTATGGGTATGAATTTCCCTCTCAGTACAGCTTTTACTGCATCCCATAGATTTTGATATGTTGTGTTGTCATTTGCATTGTTTCAAGGTAATTACTGATTTCTTTTAAAATGTCCTACTTGACCCAATATTTGTCTAAAAATGTGTTGTTTAATTTCCATATATTTGTGCCTAATCTGGTTTTCTGTCCCTTACTGATTTCTAGCTTCATTCCATTGTGGCCAGAGAAATTACTTTGTATAATTTCAATCTCTTGGAATTTATTGGTAATATTCCTGTGGACTAGCATGTGGTCTATCTTGGAAACTGATTCTCTGATACTTGAGAAGAATGTATATCCCACTGTATTTGAGTGTAGTGTTCTGTATATGTCTATTAGGTCCAGATCCTCTAATGTATTATTCAGAGTCTTTGTTTCTTTTTAAATTCTTTGTTGAGATGTCCTGTCTATTGATGATAATGGTATATTAAATTCCCCCAGTATAACTGTAGAGGCATCTATTTCTCCACATAGTTTTTCTAGTGTTTGCCTCATATATTTTGAGGTGCATTGGTTAGGTGCATAAATGTTTATGATTGTTCTTTCTTCTTGAAAGATTACTCCTTTTACTAATATATGGTGTCTGTCTTTGTCTCTTACAATATTTTTTCATTTTAAAGTCTATTTTGTCTGAGATTAGTATAGCTACTCCTGCCCTTTTTTGGTTATTGTTTGCTTGTAAGATTTTTTTTCCAGCCATTCACTTTAGCCTCCTTGAATCCCTGGGTTGATGGTGGGTTTCTTATAGACAGCATATAGATGGGTCATATTTCCTTATCCATTCTTCCAATCTCTGTCTCTTGATGGTGGATTTAATCCATTAATATACATTGTTATTACTCTTAAAGAATTACTTACATTAGCCATATTTTCTGTAGGTTCATGTATGTCATATGTTGTTTTTATTTATTTTTGTCTTTTTAGTTTTTCTTACACCCTCCTCCAACTCTCTCTCTCCTATTTTTTCCTTTCAACCTGCAGAAATTCCTTTAGAATTTATTGAATGACATGTTTCTTACTGGTATACTCTCTTAATTTCTATCTGTGAATATTTTGAGCTCTCCATTATTTTTGAATGTGAGCTTTGCAGGATAGAGAATTTTTGGCTGGAAGTTTTTTTTTCCTATTAGTACCTTAACTATGTCATACCACTGCCTTCTTGCCTCCATAGTTTCAGATGAGAAATCAGCACTTAATCTTATTGAGCTTCTCTTGTATGTGATGGTTCTCTTTTCTCTTGCTACCTTAAGTATTTTCTCTTTGTCTTGAGCATTTGACAGTTTGACAAGTATATTTCTTGGAGTAGGTCTGTTGGGATTTATTCTGCTTGTTGTGTGCTGCACTTCTTGTCATGTACTTCCATCTCCCTAAATAGGGTTGGTAAGTGTTCAGCCATTATTTCCTCCAACAATCCTTCTGTCCCCTTTCCCTTTTCTTCAACCTCTGGGATACCTATAATGCATATGTTTGTCCATTTTTGTGCTGTCATTCAAATCCCTATATCCCTGCTGGAGTTTTTCTATCTTTTTATTATCTGTTCTACTATTTGTTTGATTTCAGATGTACTTTCTTCTACATCACTAAATCTTTCCTTTGTCTATTCAAATATGCTATGTCTTCCTGGTGTATTTTTGATTTCTTGGATTGTGCCATTCATCGCCATCATATCTGTTCTCTTTTATATATGTTTACAATTTCTTCAGTATGTTATCCCAGTGTCTTCTTTATATCCTTAATCTTTTACTTCACTTCGTTAAGTTGTTTCATGATATTTGTTTGGAATGCTTTAATTAATTGTTCAATATTCTGGATCTCTTCCTGGTTTTTAGTTTGTTCACTGGAATGGGCCATGTCTTCCTCTTTCTTAGTATGGTTTGTAATTTTTTGTTGCTGACTGATCATCTTTTTTTCTTGATGGGTTTATTCAGTTGATTAACTTCTCTCTCTACTCTAGGTATTTATTTAGCTGCTGTTTATGTGTATGTGTTAAGTTTCCTCTTTGATATTTTGTTTTCTTGTTTTATTTCCTTCTTGTTTTCTATGTTCCCTTGAAGGAAAAAGATTAGGGCCAGAGAAAGAGAAAGACATAGGAAAACAAAAAGAATAATAGTAATAATAATAGTAATCATTAGAAGAGGAACTATATAAGACCTAGGAAAATGAATTTTTAACTTATCTAAGCAGTGTAGAGTAATAGGAATAAAAAAGTGGAGTATCTAAAATGAAATGGGAACCTGAATAGAGAAAAGTATATAGACTGAATTAAAGGGTAAGAATGATGAGGATAGAGGGAAAGAGAAAAGAAAGAACAAAAAGAAAAAAGTTAATAAAAGAAAGAATACAGAATAAATGAGGTAGAACTAGAAACCAGAAAAATTGAGGACTAAACAAGGAGAGGTGGAATGTAAGAACAACTACAGAAAGCAGAAGCTAGAAAGATGAAGAAAGAAAAGAGATTGCCTTGGTAGACAAAATCAGTATACACAGAAAAGGAGAAATCAAGGAAGAAGAAGCACAGCATACAAGAAACAAGCCAGCAGAACCTAATTTTTAAAAAGGTGGGGGTGGGGGAGAGAAAGAGGAAAGGAAAATAAGAAAACAAAAAAGCAAGCAAACACACAAACAAACAGTCAAGCAAAAACTAAGGGAGAACAGAGTTCCCTTTAGGCCCCTGTGGAGCTTCTCAGGCTGCCTGTGCCATCAGTCAATGACCCTGCACACTTCTCTCTGCAGGTTTTGAAGTGAGATTTAGCAAGGAAACTAAGTTAAAAAAAATTTAAGTAACATTTTGTTTTAGGAAAAATAAGGGACCCAAGAGAAGTTGATACAAAAATAATGCCTTTATTTTCCCTGTCCTAAAGTATTAGCTGGATGTTTGATATCCCGATTGATCACTACTCTAAGAGGAGCTGGGAATCAAACTAGGGACCTTACATATTCAAGGCAGAAACTCCTCCACTGAGCTAAACTTTCTCATTGAGTCAGTTATCTCTTGAGAAAGCTATCCAGTCAGTTTCCCCAAGGCAGGTTTGACTCTTTGCAGTTGGATAAATCCCTGATGATAAGGACCATCTCTATCCCTGCCTCCTTTCTTTTTTTTTTTTTTTTTTAAGATTTTATTTTAATTTATTCATTTATCCCCCCCTTGCTGCTTGTGCTCGCTGGGTCAGCTAACCACGCTGTGCGGGCGGGCTTGCCTTCACCAGGAGGCCCCGGGAACCGAACCCAGGGCCTCCCATATGGTAAACGGGAGCCCTACTGATTGAGCCACAGCCACTTCCCCCCTGCCTCCTTTCTATTTTAATTACTTTCTCTCCCAGGGCAGCAGGATGCAACAGTCTGTGCCTGCTTGAGTAGATCTCCCCTCCTTTCTCCAAGTCAGGTTGAGTACACTTTTGAAATTCAAATGGGACCCTGATGACTAAATTCACCACAGAAAATTTACTCTCAACCCTCTTCCAGACCACCCCCTCCTCCCAAAGGACCCTAAAAATGTTCTTAGGAGCTTATTAAGCACTTCCTGATAGTCAATTGCCTGACTCCACACTTTTCCAGGCCAAGTTTCTCTCTCTCAGCATGGTTAGGTAAATCAGACTGCCTCAGCAGATTTGCCTCTCCCCTTTTTCTGGTGCCACCTTGAACCAGCTGGTATGTTCCTCAAAGCTTAAAGGAGGTCCAGGCAACCAAACGCACAGAAAGGAAAACACTCTCCACTCTTCACCAGAACCCTCTCACTCTTGCTGTATGCTTCCTCCTGCTGGGTGGCCATCAAGAGTTGGGGCTTGTGGCTCATAATGGCTTTCCCTTGGGAGTGGAGCATAGCTGTCCTGCAGTTTCCAGCTTCTGGGGGAAGCAACTCAGGGTTTTACCTTGAGGAATTTATCTCTTTGTCCAGCTCTCTCCAGATCGATGCCCTGAAGCCTCCTCCTCTGTGGGTTCCCAAAAATGTTCACTCCAGCAGGATTCTGCCCTCACTCAGCTGTTTTTTTGTGAAAGAGGTGGTGGATGCACATTTAAACCAATACCATCTTGCCACTCCTCTGAGCATGGCCCCATAAGTTTTGATAAGTTGTGTTTTCATCTTCATTTGTGTCTAAATATTTACTGATTTCACTTGCAATTTCTTCTTTGACCCACTGACTATTTAAGAGTGTGTTGTTCAGCCTCCAAACATTTGCAAATTTACTTTTTTCCTGTCTATTATTGATTTCCAGTTTCATTCCATTATGATCTGAGAAGGTGCTTTGTATAATTTCCATATTTTTATATTGAGAGCTGCATTGTGCCCTAACATGTGGTCTATCAAGGAGAAAGTTTCATGGGCACTTGAGAAGAATGTATAACCTGCTGAGTTTGGATGCAATATTCTGTATATGTCTGTTTTAGGTCTAACTCATTTATCATATTGTTCAAGTTCTCTATTTCCTTGTTGATTTTATGTCTAGTTGTTCTATCTAAGAATGTGAGTGGGGTGTTGAAGTCTCCAACAATTATTGTAGAGATGTCTCTTCCTCCCTTCAGTTTTGCCAGTTTGTCTCATGTATTTTGGTGTACCCTGGCTAGGTATATAGACATTTATGACTATTATATCTTCCTGATGATTGTCGCTTTTATTAATATATAATGACCATAGGTATCTCATAAATTTTTGCACTTAAAGTCTGTTTTGTCTACTCCTGCTCTTTTCTGGTTACTATTTGCATGGAGTATCTTTTTCTAACCTTTCACTTTCAGCTGGTTTTTATCCCTGGGTCTAAGGTGAGTTTCTTGTAAGTAGCATATGGATGGCTCATGTTTTTTTAATCCATTCTGTCAGCCTGCATTTTTTTATTAGGTGGTTTAATCCATTCACATTCAATGGTATTGCACTATTTACTTCCTCCATTTTATTCTTTGGATTTCATATGTCATATCTTATTTTTGTCTGTCTTTTTACTCTTTTGGTTATCCTTTCTGCTATTCTTTTTTTTCTATACTCTCCTCCAAGCCTGTCTCTCCTGTGTTTTCCTTTGAAGTTCTAAGGCTTCCTTTAATATTTCCTGCAAAGTTGGATTCTTTTTTGCAAACTCTTAGTTCTATTTGTTTGAGAATATTTTATACTCACTTTCATATCTGAAGGACAATTATGCTGGAAAAAGCATTCTCAGCTGACAGTTTTTCTCTTTCAGTGTCCTAATTGCATCATAACACTGTCTTCTCTCCTCCATGGTTTCTGAAGAGAAATCTGCACTAAGTCTTACTGGACATCCCTTATACATGATGGTTTACTTCTCCCTTGCTGCTCTGAGAATTTTCTCTTTATCTTTGACATTTCACATTCTGAGTAGTATGTGTCTTGGAGTACATCTATTTGGATTTATTCTGATTGGGGTATAGTTTGCTTCTTGGACATGGAAGTTCATTTCTTTCATGGGAGTTTGGAAATTTTCAGCTATTTTATTAGTCAGCCACAGGGGTGCTAATGTGAAATACCAAAAATGGGTTGGTCTTTATAAAGGGTATTTATTTGGGGTAGAAGTCCACAGATACCAGCCCATAAAGCGTTAAGTTTCTTCTCTCACCACAGTCCATTGCCACGTGTTAGAGCAAGACAGCTGCCGGTGTTTGCCAGGGTTCAGGCTTCTGGGGCTCCTCTCTTCCTGGGGCTGCATTTCTCTCCGGGCTTAGCTCTTCTGGTGCCTCTGCAGGGTCAGCTGTAGACTATCAGGCAAACGGCTCACTTCTCTTCTCCTGGGGCCTTCTTTCCAACATCAAAACCCCGTCATCAGAACTGCTTCTCAAAAGCTGCTTCAACTGCCCTTTGCCTTGCCTTTTATATTCGATTTCCCTACCCACCAAGGGGTGGGGCTCAATGCCCTACTGATGTGGCCCAGTCAACGCCCTAATCATAACTTAATCATGCCCAGATTAACAGATCAGTTTACAAGCATGATCCAATTATATTTTTGGAATTCATAATTACATCAAACTGCCACAGCTATTATTTCCTCAAATATTCTTCTACCACTTTTCCCTTCTCCTCTCCTTCTGGAACTCCCATGACACATATGTTGTTGAATTTCATGTTGTCACTCAACTCTCTGAGCCCCTGCTCAATTTTTTTCCTTTTATATCTCTGTTCTTTTCTCTCTTCAATTTTAACTGTTCTGTCTTCAGTATCACATGTTCTTTCTTCTATCATTTTGAGTCTGTTGTTGTATGCCTCAAATGTGTTTTTGATCACACCTATTGTGTCTTTCATTCCCATGAGCTCTGTTACTTTTCTGTTCAGGATTTCAAATTCTATTTTGCACTCACTGAATGTCTTCTTGTCATTTATCTCTTTAACCATATTGTATTTAAACTCATTAATTTGATTTTGGAAATTTGTGCACATCTCCCAATTAGTTCTCTCAAATTCTGTATCTCTTCTGGGATTTTGATATATTCCTATTTTTGGGCTATGTCTTCTGTTTTCTTAGTATGGCTCATAATTTTTTGCTGATATCTAGACATCTGATTAGTATATAGTTTACTCAGGTGCTCAATTTCTTTCTCTTTTGTAGGGATTTAGTGGCAGGAGGCTGTATGTTACCAGTGTTCTTTGATTCTTGGCTAGACCTGGATTGTTAGGAATGTCCTGCTATTTGCTCAAAATTGGACACTGGACCCAGGAATTGGTTGTAGAGTAGCTTCCTATGGCCTTGGGGAGGGAGGCTAGAGATCCTAGTAAAAGCCTCCTAGTTATTTTTAATTTTATTGCAAGCATTTCCTTGATCTGTTAGCAGATTGCACTCTTTGGCAGCTCTCAATTTAATGCCTGGATGGAGTGTATTTGTTGCAACACAGACCAGATCAATGTGATAGATCTTCCTGTCTGG
The DNA here is from genome assembly GCA_026826555.1 of Tolypeutes matacus. Lineage (NCBI taxonomy): Eukaryota > Metazoa > Chordata > Mammalia > Cingulata > Chlamyphoridae > Tolypeutes > Tolypeutes matacus. Next base: position 809,048 of record JAKSZT010054090.1, on the reverse strand, counting down.
AGGCTATGAGACTTATAATTCAACCTTTCTCTGAGACAGTTCTCCAGCCTTCTCTTGCAGCCCCCTCCGTTTTCCAGTGTCAGAAATATTTCCACTCCCCTCTGAGTCCTCAACAATCAGTCCCTGTTACTAGAGGAGGAGATTGAGAGGGTTGTATATCTTTAGCCCCTTGCAGGCTCCCAAGGCAAACAATGGCACAGACCCATCCAGCCTGGAAGGGCTCTTGGGACACAGCAGATCAAATTTGTGTGTCAAAAGCTGAATGAGCCTTTGGTTATGTCCCTCTCTCCTTTCCTGGGTCATACTCAACAATTAGTCCTAGGTGGAAGAGAGGGAGATTGTGAGGGTCAATTTCTCCAGTCCTTTACTGGTTCCCAGGGTAAACCACTGTGTTGTCCCATCTGACCTGGAAGGGCTTGAGGGGCTCAGGAGACCAAATTTATGGGTCTAAATATGAGTAAGCCTTAGGCTTAGGCTGTGTCCCCCTCTCTCCCCTTTCCTGGGGTGGTAGATCCCTAGAGCTCCCTTTGTCTGTAGTCACAGGCCCAGAAGCCCAAGAATTCTAAAGTTTCTTTAGTGTGGGGGATGGTGCCAGCAGCAGCATCCGCTGGTTTCAAGGTCATCTCAATTTCCTTCATTTGTCCCTCTCTCCTCTGGGTGGTGTACAGCCTTTGCCTGGTGTCCTAAACCCTAGAAGATCTTTTTTCTAGGCTGTTTCAGCCTGTCCTCTAGCTATTTTTCTGCAGGAAAAGAGAGTCCCATGTCTTCTAGTCTACCTATCCTTCTTTTCTATAAAGTAGTTTCTTTGAGATACTTGGTAATATATCCAATATATCCTGTGGGGTCAACTATATTGACAATTTGGCTGGAATGATGTGGAGTGTTGGTTAAATGTTGATAAAGTTGACAGATTTGCTTAGGATGGTGACTCCAGCAAAACCTCTATCTTGGAACAAACAACAAATTGCTTTGGAAACAGACAGGCAGGTAGGCAGACAGACAGGCAAACAGGAAGACAATGAGACACACATATCCCAGGGTCCCATACCACTCACAAAAGTCGGCACAAAGATGTCAACAGCAGAGGCAAAATCCTCCAACCTCAGCTAATTCCTGCACACCCCTGGGCCAATTTCCCCGGGGCTGGAGGGCACAATCTGGCTTCAGGTAGACCTTGGGCTGGGATCTTTTCTCTGGGGTGAGCGGAGAGAGGGCTGAGTGGCTTGCTGTAATAGAGCTTAGAGTCAAGTAGGTGGAGACTGCCAAGAAACAGAGCAGGGAGTCAATCTAGAAATTTGGGAGGTTTGCAGAGGGAGGACTCCATTGCTGGGGAAAACTCTGAAGTGTCCTCCAAGAGATAGCCCATCACACCCACTGGCCAATGGCTCTAAGCCAAAAGGGTCTTTTTGAGGAAGGCTGCCCTCAGATAGAAAAGGCACAGGAGGTGGTAGTGGAGGCTCTACACAGTGTACTGGGTTGTGGAGGCTATTGGGACTCAGGATATCACAGAAAATTCTGGAGCCCCACCTCTCCTTGTAGACTCCTTGAGATCTGCATCTCCAAGGCCATCCCAGTTCCCAGCTTCAAGGACATCTCCCTTCAGTTAATGATGTCTTCAGATGTTTTGTCTCCAAGCCTGTCTGCCAGTCTCCATCTCAGCCCCTGGCTAGGTTTTCCTGCCATAGCAGACTGGATTGGAACCACGATATGGCTCCTACTGCTGAGTTGAGCAGATGACCCTATGCACGATGAGTGTGTGTTGCTTGAATGTGCATGGGTGTACCAGGCGAATCCTTCATGTCAGAGGCTCTCCCACCCCCAATCTTCTGGGTAGATGTCAACTTTCTATCTTGAGTGGTTCCAGTTAAGCTCTGAGGGCTGAAGAGGAAGCCTGGCCTAGAACACATGTACTCATTTTAGGAAGGCCAGTAGCAAGTGTGTCATGACCACATGGGTGGAAAGACACCTTGTGGGCCAGGAGTACCCTATGAGATGATAGGCATGGGGACAACTTGGTCAGTGCTCTCTAGAGCAGAGATGTTCCTGAGTGTTGGGTGGAAAACCAAGCCTTGGGCCTCCTCCTGAACTTAGCCTGGTGTACTCAGTCAAGACCACTGGGCAGCCAGGATCTTGGCCAGGTGGAATGCCCAAGGACATTCTAGGAAGGACCTGCCAGGCTGGGCAGCTGTGTACTAGGAAGGCCATCAAGGTGTGCTGGCAGTTCTGGTTGGACATGGCAGAGGCATGTATGGGATGACTATGTGCTGGGAATGGAAGTGTGTGTCATTATTGGGTGGGGGTGGGTGGCTTATTAGAGACTGAGCCAGGCTAGGCAGTGGGGGCAGCACAGAGGACCCAAGGGTACACCCCCTGAGGATGCCCATCGTGGTGGGATGTCAGAATCCAAGTGGAGGCAGACCTCTTTGGAAACTGCCTAGTGAAATGTCTGGTACCCTGGGGAGTCCTTGGTATCTGGTCTGCTATATGGGTAGCTGGGCAGTATCAAGGCCATCTCAATGCCTGGCCTGTCTTCTGGCTGCTCCTCTGGCCCTCAGGGTATGGGCAAAAGTCAAGAGTGAGGTATACCACAGTGGCCGGGGCACCTGGGTGACTAGTGGTGGTGAGCAGAAACCAGCAGCCCACAGCTGGGCTCCAGGGGCCCAAAGACCCTGCACTGGACAAGTTTCAGCAGTGATGCACAATACATTTCTTAAGGCTCCAGGCTGTGGCAACCAGCATCTATGGCTATAGCACAATGAACATGTCCAATACAGACTGATGTCTGATTTCTAAAGCTAATCTGGGTGGGGTCGGGTTAGTACTTGAATGGGAGACCACTTGGGAATTACAGATGTTGTAGGCTTTTTCCAGCAGTGTTTTTCTAACACTTGCACAATGTTTCTTTTCCTCTCTCCCCTCTTCTTTTGGCAGCCTTTACCCAGAGCATGGCTCCCTCCAGCTAATGCTACCTGTCCCTTTGCAACAGCTCTGAACTTGAACCAAAATCTCCACCATGACCCATGCCCATTGGGGCACAGGTAGGCAGCTCCATTCCAATCACTCATTGGCTCTCCCCAACCAGTAAAGACCCAGGACTGGCAGGGTCATGGGAAATTCTGACTGTAGAAGCAAAGAACCCTCACCTGCTAGACCTCTTCTGGGCCATTGGGGCCCTAACTCCCTTTGGCACTTGCATGCAAAGGGTGCTGACAGGAGACACCCTTTTCCTTTACTGCCTTCCCTGGCAAAACAGGGATTAGATGAGGGAACTATCCCTTCCTCTTGCAACTGGGCCCCATTCTGCACATTCCCATTGTCCTCCAGTCCCCAGAGTACAAGGACCATCACCCATGCCTCAGGCCCCCTTGGACATGTTCATGGCCACTGATTTCTAGCAACCATGCATGGCATTTTCAGCAACCCCAGGGGGCCCCTTTTTGATGAAGGAGAAACAACACTTTGGGAAACAGACAAGCACACAGACAGACATACCAGAGGCCCTTCAGTCCTCTTACATGGGCTGGCAGAATTTGGAAGGAAAGATGCCATGAGAGACCACTGGTGGAAGCAGCAGCATTTCCTGGGGAATCAATCTCATTGGTTCCCAGCCCCAGATCTTTGCCTTCCTCTTCAGGCTTAGCCTAAGCACAAGCTTCTGGCTCTCCAGTCCCTCTCAATCCTGAGCTCTCTTCCTTGTCCACCAGTCACTTACTGGATCAGAGAGGCCAGGTCCAGGGCCTGTGGTCTCCACTCCATCTGGCTGCATCCCTGAGCTTCCTTCCCTCTGGATCAGGGTGCCCAGGCTGCCTGCAGATCTGCCCTGTTTCAGGATCCATTCTCAGGGTTAAGAGGGGAGATAGCTGAATGGCTTGCTCTCTTGGAACTTAGAGTCGAGTGGGTGAAGTCCAGTGGAAAACAGAGCAGGGAGTTGCTCTAGGGTAGGGGAAGTTTGCTCTTTTCCCACAGACAGGAAAGGCACAGGAGGTGTGAGTGAAGGTCAGGGTCCATGACAGAGAGCTTATAGGATTCACAGAGGCTGGAGATGGCTGCTGAGCACATGACCATGGATTAAGGAAATGGATGAATAAGGTTAAGCAGAAATTATCATTTTTCCCAGTTAAGTAGGAGGGGGTGTCTCAATTTTCTTCTTTATCCAACCTAAAGTTGGATAAAGAGTTCCTTCAGTTTCTATGACAGCTTTATTAAGGGCTTGTAGACTGCAATATTAGAATTTTTTAAATAGGTCCATTCTTAGTAACTTTTATATTTCAGTGCACAATTTATTTGAACAAGGTTCTAAGTTTCATAGAGATCATGCATAAAAAGAAAAGGTCTCATTGCATTTTAACATCTTTATTGCTCCTTTTAACATATTTTTTATTGTTTGTAAAATTTTTTCAGTTTTTCCAAACATTTAATTATTCAGTAACTCGAAGTACTTTAAATCCTTACCATATTGATTATATAAAGAGAAATGTCAGGATAAGACACAGGTAGATTATTCCACCTTTTATGTACACTGGTAACTAGTAGTCATTAGATAAGCAATTTGGGTTGCCTGGTCTACAGCCCTAGGGATATTTGTCATCTGTCAGAGCAAAGAACAGTGAGTATGCATTTTCAAAGAGGAGTGAGTATGCATCAAATATTAGAGGTGAAGAACTAAGGTTTGTTTCTTTCCACCCACCCTGTTACAAACATGAGTCTAACTCAAAAATATACCACCCATCTCACAAACTATCAGAAAGCACAGTAATGTCCACGTTTGGCAAGAAAAGATGTGGGTATTTGTTTAAGTATCAGGCTTATGCAACAGGGCACAGGTGACTGTCCCATGAGTTTGTATTCCATAAATTCCACAAGCTGTGCCTCAAAGAGGATGTGAGCGTTGCCCTGAGACACAGACTTTTTAAAAATATATATTTTAAAAGATGATTAGATTACATAAATGTTACACAAAAATTACAAGAATTCCCATGTTCCCCATTTCCCACACCTCCCATAACATCCCACATAAACATCTTACATTAGTGTGGCACATCACCTGCAATGGCTATACACATCCTGGGGTTTTGTGGATAAGCATGGACCATAGTTCACTTTGTAGACCCCACTCTCTCCCACACAGTTCTCCATGGTATATGCTAATGTAAAATGGCCTATATCTGTCATTGTAATGTCACTCAGGATAATTCCCAAGTCCTGGAAAGCCCCTGTATTACAACTGCTTTTCCCTTCCCTGCCCCAAAAGTGTCCAGTGGCCGCTGGCTCCACCTCACTGTTATAATTTCTTCCATTGCTTGAATCACAATATGTCTACAACAGAATACCATTAAGTCCACTCTAGTCCATAGCTCTTCCCCCAATCCTGAGGAGTCTGGGATGGTGATGTTCACTCCACCTCTAAGTGAGAGGGGGTTTATATCCCACTGAGACCGTGGATAGGATTATCTTACCTGCAGCTGCAAGCTCTCTCCATTCTCTGGGACAGCTGCTGTCCATCATCGTCTCCTCACCAGGTGACTTGGGTGAGTCCGTTGAGCTGTAGAGTAGGAGTTACAGCTCCACCAAGATCCCAGGCACAGTTGGCGCATGGGCAGGCCAGAGGCTCCAGTCTCTGGAAGTACATCTACAAACTCCAGCATCACATATAGGTTTGAATAGAAGGGACTGATGGACCATGTGTAGGGAGGACTTATTTGAGTCCAACTCTGTCACTCTCAGGAGCACAGATTCCAAAGTAGAGCCCACTGACAAGGCATCAATCTCTGGAGCTATCCACCCTTATATAGGACCTGGGTGTCTCCAGAGCCTTTACCAGGAGCCCCTCTGTGTGGGTTGATATCCACTTTGGTGTTCTATGAGATCCAACTGTGGTGTGCATAAGCATTACCTCTGGGATGACCTCCCGACTCTCTTTGAAGTCTCTTAGCCACTTGAACTCATTTGTCTTTACCTTTTCCCCCTTTTAATCAAGGTCTTTTTCCAGTCATGTTGCCAGTTGGCACTTGGTATTAATCCCTCGTTGCCAGGAAGGCTCATCCCTGGGAGTCATGTCCAACGTTGGGGGGAAGGTAATGCATTCATTTGCTGAGTTTGGCTTAGAAAGAGGCCACATTTGAGCAACAAGGAGGCTCTCAGGTGGCATTCCTTAGGCACCCCATAGCAGCATGCTAAGTTTCAATTACAAGAGCAGAGACTCAAAAGGCTAGTCATCAATAACAAGAACCCATCAGTGGGCCATCCTCCTTTGCCAGACACTGCCCCTGTACTTGGGGGTCTGTTGCTGCTCCTTGGAGAATGTGGCAGAGCTCTCCAGGTTGGGAATTCAGAATTCCCTCATTTATTGAGTAATTGTCTACCCAATGTGACCATGCCCCATCCCCTGATCATATGAACAATTTTAAATATCTTTCATGTATATTCAGGTGAACTTCTTCCCATGAAACCCCCATCCCAGACACCCCCCCACCAATGATCCTCTGCTGCCCCTGTTGTAACCCTTCTGTGATCTAAACATTCCTTGAAGGTGAAGCCCATATAATAGCCAAATACAATTAATAGGAAAATGAAATAATAATAATAAGCTTAAATGTAAGAGATAAAATACATGGAAACTCAGGAAAAAAAAAACGAAAATTAAAATAAAGTTAAAAGGTTGGGACATTCAAAAAATGGGAAAAAAACAAAAAATTTTTTTTTTAATTTTTTTTTTTTCCTTTTATAACTGCATTATCAAGTGTCCAGTCTGTACCATGGCACCTTCCCCCTCTCACTCCCCTGTGTCACCCAAACTTTCATTTAATTTTCAAAGAAGTTTTAGGTCAGAGCAAAGTCATACACAGAATACTAGAGACTATCATATACCTGACCTCCTTCCCCTTTCCTCACCCCATATTAAAACTTTTTTGTGTGTGTGGTTGGTAGCATTGTTATAACTGTTATACAGATAGTGAAACATAGCTACTAAACATTGTCAATGGTTTACAGTATAGTTTATAATTTAGATGGTACAGTTTAATAATTTTTTATTATATTTACCATGTCCTGTGTCCATTACTGAAAGCTAATGAAAAACATTTCCCATGACCACTAAATACCCCGTTTGATCTTTTCTGTTCCTTCCACCCCACCCACCTGGAGCACATGACGCTCCCCTGTCTTGACTCATTGGATGACAAGATTCATAGTTACATGCAACAAGAGGTCTTGACTCGCTGAATATCCTCCACTATTAGGATCCACCCTTGCTCCTAAGAGACACCACCTGTATGTATCTGGGTGAATCAGTCCTCCCAAAGATGGGGGTCTATCTTCTTCCCACCCACCATGTGGGTCTCGACTCCCTGACACAACACATTATAACAGGATGAATACTCACACACTCCACAGAAGGCTACTTTATATGCACCCCATCCTGAATGCCCCCCCACCTACACCCTAAACCTGTGACACTAACTTGTCATATAGCCATAAGAGCATTCCCACTCCTGCACTTTCAATATGATACCCACAAATCCCATGTTCATCTAGTCCCACTCCCATCTCTTCCCCCAGTATCCTGGGTATTCTAATCTGCCCTTTCTAATTACCCACCTGTAAACCCTGCACCACCAAACACAGTAATATCACTACCCACCTGTCCTATCATTCAATATGCAACTATACTCTAACACATTACCATAAATTATGTCCATATGGGTGATGGCTCACAACCTTCCCTTCTCTTTTCTCCCCTGTTAACATATCTTTCAGACAATGGTTCTCAGAGACTGCTCGCTTTCTTCAATTCAAATAAGTGAGGTCATATATTGTTCATCCTTCAATGCCTAGCTTGCTTCACTCAACAAGAGGTCTTCAAGATCCATCCATGTTATTCTATGTGTTAGCAATTTATTCCTTCCTACAGTTGAGTAATATTCCATTGTATGTATATACAACATTTTGTTTATCCATTCCTCTGTTGATGGGCACCAGGGCTGATTCCAACTTTTGGCGATTGTGAACAATACCGCTATGAACATTGGTGTGCATATATCTGTTCGTGTCTTTGCTTTCAATTCTTTTGGGTATATACCCAGCAGTGGAATCACTGGATGGTATGGAAGATTTATTGTTAGCTTTCTGACGAACAGCAAAACTGTCCTCCACAGAGGCCGGACCATTCCACAATCCCACCAGCAGTGGATTAGGGTTCCTATACCTCCACATCCTCTTCAACACTTATAGTCTGCTGTTTTTTTAATAGCTGCCATTCTGATGGGTGTAAGATGGTATCTCATTGTAGTTTTGATTTGCATTTCCCTAATAGCTAGCAATGTCGAGCATTTTATCATGTGCTTTTTAGCCATTTGTATTTCTTCCTTGGAGAAGTGTCTTTTCAGGTCACTTAACCATTTTTTAAATGGGTTGATTGTCTTGTTATTTTCGAGGTGAAGGATTTCTTAACATATGCAGGATATTAGGCTCCTAGCAGATATATGGCTGCCAAATATTTCCGCCCATTTGGGTAGGCTGCCTTTTTATTTTCTTAATAATGTCCTTTGAGGTGCAGAAGTTTTTAATTTTGAGGAGATCCCATTTATCTATTTTTTCTCTTGCTGCTCATGCTTTGGGTGTGAAGTTCATGAAACCATTTCCTATTAAAAGGTCCTGTAGATGTTTCCCTACATTATCTTCCAAGGTCTTTATGGTTTTGGCTCTTATATTTAGATTTTTGATCCATTTTGAATTGATTTTTGTATAAGGTGTGACATGGTATTCCTTTCTCATTCTTTTGGATATGGATATCCAGTTCTCAAAGCACCACTTGTTGAAGAGGCCATTCTCTCCCAACTGAGTGGGCTTGGTGGCCTTGTTGAATATCAGATGATTGTAAATGCAAGGATCTATATCAGAACTCTCAATTCGGTTCCATTGGTCAATATGTGTATCCTTGTGCCAATACCATGCATTTGAGCACTGAGCTTTGTAGTATGTTTTAAAGTCAGGTAATGTGATACCTCCAACTTCATTTTTATTTTTCAATATGTCTTTGGTGATTTAGGGCCTCTTACCTTTACAAATATATTTGGTACTTAGTTTTTCCAGTTCCTCAAAAAATACAGTGTTGGTTTTTATTGGGATTGTATGAAATCTGTAGAGTAGTTGGGGTAGGATAGACATCTTGATGATGTTTAGTCTTCCTATCCATGAACAGGGAATATTCTTCCATTTATTTATGTCTTCTTTGATTTCCTTTAACAGTGTTGTATAGTTTTTTGTATATAAGTCCTTTACATCTTCTGTTAAATTTATTCCTAGGTATTTGATTCTTTTAGTTACTATTGTAAATGGTATTTTTTAAATTTCCTCCTCAGATTGCTTGTTATTGGTGTACAGAAATGCTACTGATTTTTCAGCATTGATTTTATAGCCTGCAACATTACTGAACTCCTTTATAAGTTCTAGAAGCTTTGTTGTAGATTTCTCAGGGCTTTCTATGTATAGGATCATGGCATCTGCAAATAATGAAATTTTTACTTCTTCTTTTCCAATCTGGATGCATTTTATATTCTTTTCTTGTCTCAGTGCTCGAGCAAGTACTTCTAAGGCAATGTTAAATAGGATTGGTGATGGTTGGTATCCTTGTCTTGTTCCCGATCTCAGAGGGAAGGCTTTTAGGATTTCACCTTTGAAGATGATGTTAGCTTTGGGTTTTTCATATATAGCCTTTATCATATTCAGAAAGTTTCCTTCTATTCCTATCTTTTGCAGTGGTTTTATGAGGAAAGAGTGCTGTATTTTGTCAAATGCTTTTTCTGCATCTATAGAAATGATCATGTTATTTTTTTCTTTCAATCTGTTTATGTGATGTGTTACGTTGAATGATTTTCTTATTTTGAACCATCTTTACACACCTGGAAGGAAATCCATTTGGTCATGGTGTAGAATTCTTTTGATATGTTGTTGAATGTGATTAACAAGTATTTTGTTGAGGGTTTTAGCATCTAGATTCATTAGAGATATTGGTCTGTAATTTTCCTTTCTTGTGTTATCTTTGGCTTTGGTATTAGGGAAATGTTGGCATCGTAGAGTGAGTTAGGCAATATTTTTTGGAAGAACTCAAGGAGGATTGCTGTCAGCTCTTTATGGAATGTTTGATAGAATTCAGGTGTGAAGCCATCTGGTCCTGGGCTCTTCTTAGTTGGGAGGTTTTTGTTGACAGAGTTTATATCTTTATTTGTAATTGGATTGTTAAGTTCATCAATTTCTTCTTTCATCAATGTAGGCTGATTGTGAGTTTCTAGAAACTTGTTCATTTCCTTTAAATTATCATTCTTTTTAGCATATAATTCTTCAAAGTATCCTCTTATGATACTCTATATTTATGGGGGTTCACTAGTGATATCCCCTTGCTCATTCCTTATTTTGTGTATTTGCATGTGTTCTCTCTTTTTATTTGTTAGTCTGGCAAACGGTTTGTCAATTTTATTGATCTTCTCGAAGAACCAGCTTTTGGTTTTGTTTATTTTTTCTAGTGCTTTCTTATTCTCTATTTCATTTAGTTTTGCTCTAATCTTTGTTATTTCCTTCTTTCTACTTCCTTTAGGTTTAATTTGTTGTTGTTTTTCCAATTTCTCCAAGTGTGCAGTTAGGTCTTCAATTTTAGCTCTTTCTTCTTTTTAATATGTGTATTTATGGCTATGAACTTCTGTCTCAGGACAGCTTTGGCTGCATCCCATAGGTTTTGATATGTTGTTTTGCCATTTTCATTAGTTTCAAGGTAGTTACTGATTTCTTTTGAGATTTCCTCCTTGACCCACTGTTTGTCTAAGTGTGTGTTGTCTTACTTCCATATCTGTGTGCCTAATCTGTTTCTCTAGCCCTTAGTGATTTCCTATTTCATTCCATTGTGGTCAGAGAAATTACTTTGTATAATCTGAATCTTTCTGAATTCATTAAGAGTTGTTCTGTGGCCTAGCATGTGATCTATCTTGGAGTATGATCCATGTGCACCCGAGAAGAATGTAAATCTTGCTTTATTTGCGTGTAGTGTTCTGAAAATGTCTGTTAATTCCAGGTCCTCTAATGTACTGTTCAGAGCCTCTGTTGCTTTATTGATTCTCTGCCTAGATTTTCTGTCTAATGATGATAATGGTGTGTTAAAGTCCCCCACTATAATTGTAGAAGCATTTATTTCTCCACTTAGTTTTTCCAGTGTTTGCCTCATGTATTATGAGGTACTCCGCATAAATGTTTATGATTGTTCTCTCTTCTTGAGAGATTACCCCTTTTACTAATATATAGTGTCCATCTTTGTCTCTTACAATAGTTTTGCATTTAAAGTCTATTTTGTCTGATATTGGAATAGCTATCCCTGCCCTTTTTTGGCTATTGTGATCTTGTAAAATTGTTTTCCATCCATTCACTTTCAGCCTCCTTGAATCCCTGAGTCAAAGGTGGGTTTCTTGTAGACAGCATATAGATGGATCATATTTCCTTATCCATTCTGCCAATCTGTGTCTCTTGAGTGAATTTAATCTATTAACATTCAGTGTTATTACTCACAACAAATTTCTTATTTCAGCCATATTTTCTTTGGGTTAATGTATGTCATATGTAGTTTTGTTTCTGTTTTTGTCATTTTAGTTGTTTTTTAAACTCTCCTCCAACTCTCTCTCCCTTGTTTTTTCCTCTCAACTTGCAGAACTTCCTTTAGTATTTCTTGAAGTGGTTTCTTATTGACATACTCTCTTAATTTCTGTTTATCTGTGAATACCTTGAAATCCCCATCATTTTTGAATGCCAGTTTTGCTGGATAGAGAATTCGTGGCTGGAAGTTCTTTTCTTTTACTACTTTGACTATGTTATACCACTGTCTTCTTGCCTCCATGGCTTGAAATGAGAAATCGGCTCTTAATCTTATTGTGCTTCCCTTGTATGTGATGGTTCTCTTTTCTCTTGCTGCCTTGAGTGTTTTCTCTTTGTCTTGAGCATTGGGCATTTTGACAAGTATATGTCTTGGAGTTGGCCTGTTGGGATTTATACTGTTTGATGTGCGCTGTGCTTCCTGGACCTGCACATCCATCTCTCTCAATAGGGTTGGGAAGTTTTCAGCCACTATTTCCTTCAACACTCCTTCTGTTCCCTTTCCATTCTCTTCTCCTTCTGGGATGCCTATAATGTATATGTTTGTGCATTTTGTGTTGGTTAAATCCCTGAGTCCCTGCTGGATTTTTTCTGTCTTTTTGTCTATCTGTTCTACTATCTGTTTGATTTCAGAAGTACTGCCTTCCACATCACTAATTCTCTCTTCTGCCTGTTCAAATTTGCTGTTATGTGAATCCAGCATCTTTTTTATTTCTTGGATTGTGCTGTTGATCACCATCATATCCATTTTCTTTTTGGGTATGTTTACAATTTCTTCAGTATGTTCGCCCAGTGTCTTCTTAATATCCTTAGTCTCTTCCTTCATTTCATTGATTTGGTCCATGATATTAGTTTGGAAAGCTTTGATTAGTTGTTTGATGTTCTTCATCTCTTCCTGGTTTTTAGTTTGTTCATTGGACTGGTCCATGTCTTCCTGTTTCTCAGTGAGGTTTGTAATTTTTTGTTGCCCTCTAATCATCAATTTTCTTGATGGGTTTATTCAGTTGATTAGCTTCTCTCTCTGCTCTAGAGTTTTATTTAGCTGGTGGTTCTGTTTGTGTGTGTTAAGTTTTCTCTTTGACACTTTTTCTTCCTATTTTATTTCCTTGCTTCTTTGTATGTTCCCTTGAAGGCAAAAGATTAGAGCCAGAGAATATGAAAGATGTGAGAAAGGAAGAAGAATAATAGTAATATTGATAAAAGTTAGAAGAGGGGATGAATAAGACTTAGTGAAATGAATATTAACTCACATAGGTAGTGTAGAGTAATAGGGAAAAAAGTGGAGTACCTACAATGGACTGGGAAACCAAATAGAGAAATATATATATAATGATTTAGAAGGCTAGAATGATGAGGAGGGAGAGAAAGAGTGAAGAAAGGGTGGAAAGGAAAAAGTTAATATTAATTTTTTAAAAAGGAAGCAGAATTGATTGAATAGAAATTGACATCCTTAAGTTGTGGGATAATGAAAAAAACGTGGTATGTAAGAACTACAACAGAAAGCAGAAGGCAGAAAGATGAAGGAAGGGGAAGAGATAGATTGGGAGATAAAATCAATATAGACAGAGAATGGGAAATCACTGATGAAGCAGCACAGCAAAGAAGAGACAAGCTATCAGCACCTAATTAAAAAGAAAAAAAAAAGGAGTAAATAAGAAGGGGGGAGGAAAGAAGAAAGAAAAGCAAGAGACAAGAAATAAACAGAGAAAAACCAAATAACCACACAAGCAAGCAGTCAAACAAAGCTAAAGAAGAACAGTGTTCCTTCTTGGGCCCTTGTGGAACCTCTCAGCCTGCTTGTGTTTATCAATCAATTTCCCTGCAAGGTTCTATCTGCAGGTTTTGAGGCAGATTTTAGCTATTAAACTAAATTAAAAAGAAGAATTCATTTTTTATTTTTTAAAGTGACTGTCTTTCTTCTTCTTCTTCTTTTTTTTTTTTTTTTTTTGGTGAAATAAGGGACCCAAAAGAAGTCCTCTTCTAGACCACCACCTTCACCGAGGGGACCCTGACTAGGCTTGTGGAAACTATTCAAGCACTTTCCACTTCCTGGCCTCCCCAGGGGAGCTGAAGCTGTGATGCTTGTCAGTGCAGAATGATAAAATTGGCTGTCTCCACCCCCTCTGGAGCCAAGCCTCAGTGTCACTGGACTGCTGGGTAAATCAGGCTTCCTCAGTAGATTTGCCTCTCCCCTCACCCTGGTGCTGCTTCAAGCCAGCTTATGTGTTCCCCAAATCTATGAGGAGGTCTAGGCAGCCAAATCCACAGAAGGGAAACCCCTCTCCACCTTCTGTCAGAACCCTCCCACTCTCAGAGAATGCTCCCTCTCACCAGCTTGCCAGCAGGGATTGGGGCATATCTCTGGGCAGCTAGGTAAATCAACTTCCTCAACAGATTTGCCCCTTCCCTCTGCCTGGTGTTGATTCAATCCAGCTATTTTGTTCCCCCCAGCTGCAAGGTGTTCCAGGCAGCCAAATCCACAGAAAGGAAACCCTTCTCAACCCTTCGCCAGAACCCTCCCACTCTTGGAGAATGCTCTGTCTCACCAGGTTGCTGGTGGGAGTCACAGCTCAAACCAGCCTTTTCCCTGAGGATGGGGCTCAGCTGTCTGTGTTAACCACCACAGGTAGGCTTAAAACTCATGAATCTCTACCGAGCAATCCATGCTGTTGAGCTGCCTCCATATAGATGTCCCCAAGGTACTCACTCTGTGTTCCCACAGCACAGACCTCCAGGCAGGACCCTGTCCACAATTGGCCATCCTCAGAGAGTGAGTCAATGAGTGCCCTCCTAAACCAATGCCATCTTGCCTCTAGACACAGACTTTTGAAATACAAAATACAAAATTCATTTTCCTACACTTATCTCACCTATTTGGTTGCAACATATCTTTAAGATAAAGTAACTCTTGCTTTCCTGTATGAATCCCAGCCATTTAAAAGAAAGGTCCTAGGCATTATCTTACCCTGAGCTTTCTCCCCCTGTCAATTTCTCATTCTTCTTACTTCAGGAAGGGCTCCAATAATATTCAATCTTGTCCAAACCATGCCTTCTGCTGTTCTGGAAACCTATTTTAAACTCTATGGTACAAGTTGCCAAAAATGGCTACCAAGTCAGGATGGGCTGAGATAATTTCTCTCCAACTTCTCAACTTCTCACCTTGTGCTACTATTTGGTCTTTCATCCCTTATTTCTTGTTGAATTTCTCCTCAGAACCCTGTTTAGAATATGCTGACCTCTAGTGTAACATAGCTCTGATGAGATGGTAGGGGCTGAGGCTGGAGAGATGAACTTTGGCCAGATCATGAGATTTTTGGTATAAAATGCTGAGGAATTTGGACCTTACTATGCAGACTACATAAACAGTTGAAAGATTTTTGATAAGCGTGTTATATTTTCTAATAGCAACAATGTAGAGGATGAATTAGAAAGAGGACAGGCAAGAGACAGAGGAACTAGTAGGAACCTCTGATAGAGAGCCAGGCTACAAGTAATGAATACTTGGGCTAAGTCTATGGCATGGAGAACAGGGAGGAGGAGGGAGATTAAGCAAACATATTTAGGGAATATAGTTGACATATCATCACTAACTACATCAATGAATGAGAGAGCAGGACATGTCAAGGAAACCTTCCATATTCTGGCTTAAAGCATTGGTGGTGACATTCACCTGACTGGGAAGAGGGGGCAGAACTTTGGGGAAAGAGCTTTAGTTTGAAGTATCTATGAAAGTCCAACTAGAAATTCAGACGAGGAGACAGTTCTTTCTACATGTGAAGGGCTGGGTTCACTTGCATATTGATTCAGTTGAATCCATAGTTTGGATGTGGAAACTCCAAGAGAGTATGTAGAGTGAGGGGTATAAGAGCAGGAGATTGAAACTTGGGGGCATCAACATGGGAGGGATAAATAGAGGAAGACTACACTGTGAAGAAAGAAACCTAGTGGTAGGAAGGAATTTGAAAAAGATGATATGTGTAAGCCAAGGTGGTGGTAGGGGAAGAGCATAATAAAACCTATAAACAATGATGAAATATCAGGAAGTAGAGATCAAGAAGATAAAGAAAGGACTGTTTCTATTGCATTTGAGATCTTGAATGTGTATGGTAACCTTAGAAGAGCAGTTTCATTGGAGTAGTTGGTTGAAATGTGACTAGATCATGGTTGGTTGAACTGAAAATGAGTAAATTGTGCCAGGAATGGCCTAAGACTCATCTAAGAACCTTAGCTCTGAGAGGAGAGTGA
The DNA here is from genome assembly GCA_026826555.1 of Tolypeutes matacus. NCBI lineage: Eukaryota > Metazoa > Chordata > Mammalia > Cingulata > Chlamyphoridae > Tolypeutes > Tolypeutes matacus. The sequence continues at coordinate 793,172 of JAKSZT010054090.1, read as the reverse complement.
GTGAACAGTACTTACAATGGTGGGGTTATCTCAGTTTTGGATGAGATATAAAGAGAGTGGAGAGCATGCTTATGTGCCAACTGAAAGCCAGAGAGAGGGAGAGGAAACATCTGTGGAGATTGAGCAAGGTTGTTGAGGCAAGATGAGAAACAACATAGTCAAGGCCAACTGAAATAGGCCTAGTAATATTTTATTATTTTACTATCTTGCCATTAATTGGCATATTTCCCTAAGACACAATATTTAGCATAGATTCAGTAAGTTAGGCAGAAACGTAATCTTATTTGTGTTTTCCTTAGGTTATAACAAATAGGGGTTAACTTGCCCAGAAACATGCCTTGCTCATCTTGCTGCTTCTGCCCTGATCTGACCCTTCTCCCTATAGATTCTGTAAATAACATCCAAACTTATAGTGTCCTACCATGTGATCTGCCTTCTCAGCTCTCTAATTGCATCCCTAACCAATTTTCCCCACTCTTTTTTCTGTACTGTGAACTGGGAACTGCTTTCCCCATTTTAGGTATTTGCCCTTCCTGTGACTGCTGCTGGGAAATCTCTTTCCTTAGCACTTTGCATGGCTGCCTCCTTAAAATTCTTCATAGTTAAGTCTGAAGGTCACTTCATTTCCTCACATGAAGAGAGATCTCTGTAATCACCCATACTTTATTAGTGATCATAATAGTCCTTTTTAAAATTTATTTTTTTTTCTTTAGTGTGGTTATTTTTTTACCTTTATATTTAGAGAAGTTTAGATTCATACTTACAGAAAAAATACAATAAAAATATAGGGAGCTCCCATACAACTTCCCTCCACCCACACATGATTACCCCTATTATTGACATCTTAGATTAGTGTTGTCCATTTGTTATAATTGATGAAACAATTGCTACAAATCAAAGTCTATAGATTATAATATTCTTTTTAATTCCATCAAATCATTGCATGGAACAATTGCTATCTTTTCTGGCATTTTATTAGACTTGCTGGTAATAAAAAACCATCAAGGTGACTGTTATTTACCATAATGCAAGTTTTTCCATGTATTTAAGTGAACATTCCAGATTATGAAATGAATAAGAGCAAACATGTCAAGATTTATTGTCCTCTTCCTTCTGATAAATACACAACACTGGAAGAGTACAGATTCATTCCTCTCCTAATGGGGCATGAAGAGCAGCAATCTACCAACTCTGGCCTGAGAAGTTGGCCTACCTGGGACACCGGCCGTGATTGAATCTTTTCCTCTGTTCTTTTGGGTTCTTTGTGCTAAGTAACAAACTATTCATTTACTAAAAGATTTTTTGTGACTAAGCCTGTGTTCCCAAGAGGCACTACAGAGCAACTTGTTCCACTGATTTTGTTTCTGCAAGTAGAGTACCTTAAAAATTATGGAATGGAATTGGTTTGTTTTTGGCAATTATTTTCATCATTCTTTAGTACCTTTTGTTTGGTGGTGTCTCGAGCAAAACAGGACTGTTGGGCTTATGGGCTAAACTGAGGGTTTGCCTCGTCTACCATCCTGGGTAGAGGTAATGACCCACAGTTGGAGTACCTATGGCATGTTGTCTACATCCTCTGGAGGAAGGGTATTGATCACTTTGAGAATCCTCCATGAATTCCGGGAAGTTGGCTAGCTGGTTTCATCCTGAGATCAATGAGGTTGGGGCTTCCAATGCCTGGCATACAGTACCCTGTCTCATGGCTTCTTATACCTCTTCTGATTCTGTAACCAGGATTACAAACAGGCCCCCAAAATAATATTGTGAGTGTGAGGCCAGTCATTATTCAGGAGACTATTAGAATTGAAGATGGTGACCTGGAGGGGAAAACAAAATTATGAGACATTGGGAAGATGACAGAGTAGGGAGCTATAGTACTCAATCCTTCTACCACAACTATGAAACAGGCAAGGACAATCTGAAACACCTATTCTAAATGTCCAGAGTCCAGAAGAACACTGCAACATTCAGGAGGAAAAGGTAAATAAACTATGGTAAAGAAGTATAATTGCTATCTCTGAGTGGCAGCTGCTGTTGCCAATTGCCAATCCTACAATCTCACAGGAGGTAACCCCCATGGGGTACAGTGTCTGGCTAGCTGCTACTGACAGAAAGGGATGTAAAAAATCCTATTTGTCAAGAACAGGGGAGGCACAGCTGATCATTGATCACAGCTTTTGATTATCAAATTCAGATCACTGGGTGCTGACACTGGGAGAAGTTATTGTTTCAACCTGTTCTGGACACAAGTGGTGGCAGCCAATGTTTCAGTCTTTCCTGGACAGGGGCAGAGGCAGTGGTGATTTAAAGAAGCAGTAATTCCCTAGGGCTGTGGGAGGAGTAAGTTGAAGTGCTACATTTGCTTGGCAGGCTAAGAAAGCTCAGCTTTAGGGAACCATCCAAGAAGCTTTTGTTGTCTTTACTGTCCTCCATAGGACACATTAGAGCAAGTTTGCACCCCCTTCATTGGTCCCTGGTTCTGTTATGGCTGGGAAACAACAACTTGGGAAACTCATCCCTGGGGTGACCTTCCTACCAGAATTTGCTCCCTATACAAAAGCAGCATGAGACAAAGGAGGGAAAAAACTATAGAAGTGGACAATCTGGGACAAAGGCCTGCCAGCTCAGAAACTCAGGAGAGGGCAGTGTAAATCTAAGGAACAGAGCAGACAACCAAACACTTGTAAACAGTGGAACTCCAAAATAACTAACAAAAAAAGCCACAGGACAAGAGAGAGACCCAGAAAGACAAGGAAAACCCTGCACACTACATTCGCCTTTGGCAAAGAAACCTTCCTGATAGAAGGGTTGAAGTCTAAGAAAATGTTTGTCTTCTAACCTTTGTAACTCAGCTGGTTAAAAAATGAAACAAACAAAAAAAAATACATCCCAGGCAAAAATCTAAGAGTTAACATTTTAAATATTAACACAGTGTGCAAAAAAAGAACAAAATACAAACAAAGAAACAGGAAATTATGGTCTTTTCAAAGGCAGAGGATAAAAATATAGAAAATATCAATGATGGAGATGAGAATGTGGACCTCTTGAACAAAGTCTTTTAAAAAGAGGTCTTAAAAGTTCTAAAGAGTGTGAATGAATGTACAGGTAAAGGACTAAATGATATCGGAAAAACAATAATTGAACAATATGAGATTCTAAGTAAGGAGAAAAATTTTAAAGTAACAAAATAATAGGACTGGAGTTGAAGACCACAATGACTGCAATGAAAAATGGTCAGGAGGATTTCAAGAGCAGATTAGAGCTGGCAGTGAACTTGAATAAAGATATTTGAAATGATTCAGGCTGAGGAGCAGAAAAAGAAAAGAAATATTAAAAGTGAAAATAGCCTAAAATATCAATTGCATACTAATATACACATTATGGGTCTGTCAGATGGGGAAGAAATATATAAAGGTCCAGAAGGGATATTCAAATAAATAACAACAGAGAACTTCACAAACTTATAAGAAGGTATGAATATGCAAATTCAAGAGTCTCAGAGATCACCAAATGGGATAACCATGAAAAAAAAAATGTCCCACCATATATTGATTATACTACCAAATGCAAAGGATAATGAGAGTGTTCTAAAAGCTGCAAGATAAAAGCAACATTTTGCATAAAAGGGAGTCCCAATTAGATTGAGTGCTGATTGATTTCTCATCAGAACTCAATGGAGGCTAGAGGGCATAGGGTTGAAATACTTAAAGTGCTGAAGGAAAACAACTGTCAGCCAAAAATTTATATAAAGTGAATCACTCTTTCAAAAATGAGGGGGAAATTAAGACATTTTCAGTTAAAAAAAAAAAGCTGAGGGAATTCATCACCACTAGACCTGCCTCACAAGCAATGCTAATAAGAGTTTTATAGACTGAAATGAAAGTATACTAGAAAGCGCTTCAAAACAGCCTAAAGAAACAATGATCTGCATAAAGGTAACCATTTGGGTAATTGTAAATGCCAACATTATTGTATTGTATTGTTTGGTATGCAACTCCACTTCTTGTTTCTTACTTGTGATAAAATGTAAATGCTTAAAAGGTAATGATAAATCAAAGCTTTTGTACGTAAAATGTACAAACATATAAATGGTAAGAAATAAAAAAATGGTGGGGGTACAGAGGTTTATAGTATACATGCATGCTGTTGAATTTAAGTAGGTATCAAATCAAAGATAAATGTTATATATTTACTATGTTACATTTTAACTTCATGGGTTAAAAACAAATGAAAAATATCCAGATAGAATTTGGAAGGCAGTCATAATCGTTCAACACAAGAAAGCAAATTAATATTAAACAGAAGTGAGTGTTCCAAGCAGGGAGCCATGTAAAATGACAGTTTCCCACCTTTGTCTGGATACATCAGACAAAGGAAAGACTCAGACAAATCAAGCTTGGTGAAGAAAGAGTGTTTATTAGGGGGTTTATGTGGGGCCTTACCCTCAGTCGCCAGAGAACCTCTCTCTTTGAGAGTCTGAGACTGGTCATGGCCTAAATCTGACGTGTGGCAGTGGGCAGAGAGCATGACACTTCTGAAGCTTAAGCCACACTTGCCACAAAAGGGGCCTTTTTTTTTTTTTTTTAACCACATGTCTATGTGCAGATGGAGAGGCATGTGAGGAGTTAGCATGATTAAAAAGTACAGTGCTCAAGAGAGATAAACAAGGCCCAGACACTCACCATGTTTTAAAGCAGGGCAAAAGTTACACTTTCACAGTAACTATGTAAAGTGAGCATTTACAAAGTTTGTCAGTAGGGCTGAAATTACATCTTTATAGTAAGTACTAAGGGATCTATTGATACAAAGATGCTCAAGCAGTTTAAAGATCAGATTATTCTTAGAGTTTCTGGGAGACAATTCAACCATACATTTTATTATCAGTCATAAGCTCACAGTTATTTCTCAAGGCTTGCTGTGTAACTACTAAGAAAGGAAATGCTTCTGTGACTACAAGGGGAAAGAACTGAAAGAGTTGTGGGATAAATTCAAAGCCATATATGCTACAGTGAGAAACAAAAACAGCATAAAACTTACAAAGGTAAAATAGAAAAATGACAGAAAAAAATTCTATATTATCAGTAGTTCCTTTAAATGCAAATGGAATCAACTCTTCCATCAAATGGAAGAGATTGGTAAAATGTATTAAAAAGCATCAACAAACTATGTGCTGTCTGCAAGAGACATATCTTACATTCAAATACAAATATATTGAAGGTAAAAGGTGGAAAAAATATACCATGCAAGTTGTAACCAAAAGAGAACTGAGGATAGTTCATTTGTTACAGTTGATGTATAAATGTTGAAACATTGCCTACCTGTGGGATACAGGCTATGCTAAATTTCATCAAAATTTATAAAAGTGCATGGTCCAAAATGTAAACCATAATGAAAACTATTGACCATGGTTAGTAACAATGCTTCATTCAGTATTTGTACATCAATTGCAACAAATGTACCAGCCACATGTAAAATGCTATTAATAGAGAAAAATGGCAAAGGGGGAGGAAGTTGGGTATATCGGAATCCCTTCTATTCTATGTGACTTTTCTGTAACATAAACCTTCTTTGAAGACAAAAAAAAAAAAAAAAGACATGGAGAATAAACAGAAGAAATGTCACTGTACATACAAGATAACAGATCTTATACAGTGATGAAAGCTATAATGTCAAAAATGTTCCTAATTTTATATTTTAACTACTTTTTATTATTCCAGTTAAATTTTTTTTTGTATTTTATTAGTTATTTTAAAAACCATCATTATTTCATTTTCTTATCAATTGCATTTGGTTATTTTCTTGGCTTCATTTTTTAAGAAGTTTTGAATCACAGAAGTGTTACAACAGTGGCAGGGGAGAATCTTTGCTGCAGGGTATCAGTGATAGGGGATGCATGGGAAGAGGTTCACCCAGGGCATACCTATAAGGCATATAAATGTGCTTGTGTTCATGGGGAATTGTCACAGTGTAACTGAAAGAATATCCAATTCCTATCCTGTGCAGCTCTGCCACGTTCTCTATTGGGACAGCAAAGTTGCCCAAGTTCAGGGGCAGTGACTAGTGAAGGAAGATGGACTATTGACAGGCCCTTGACAATGATGACTATACTTATGAACCTTTACTTTTGAAATGGAAACTTAGTCTAGTTTTGTGGGATGCCTAAGATTTACCTCCAGAAAGCCTCCTTGTTATTCAAATATGGACTCTCTCTAAGCCAAGCTCAGCATATAAATGCATTCCCTCTAGTGTGGGACATGACTCCTGGGGATAAGCTTCCCTGGCACAGAGGGATTACTATGAAGTCACACCTAGCAATGCAACTGGAAAAAGACAATGACCAAAAGTGGGAAAGCATAAAGACAAACGAGTTTATATTGCTAAGAGTCTTCAAAGTGAGTCAGGAGGTCATTCCAGAGGTTACGAATATGCACATCTCAGCAGGATCACATTGACTACTACAGTAAATATTGCCTCAAATACTGGAGACATCCAGACACAATAGGAAGGGAACACAGCTCAGGGATTTGGTGCCCTGCCAGTGGGCCCTACTTTGGAATTTATGCTCCCCAGTGTGACAGAGTTAGAGTCAGTTGTGGTTTCCCTACACATTGCTCTACTGCCCCTTCTATTTGAACCTATAGTTAATCTAGAGTTGGTAGGTTTATGTCCAAGAGACTTAAATCTTTGGGCTGTCCATGTGCCAGCTGGTCCCTGAATCTCAGCAGAGTTGCAACACCTACTCACCAGTTCATTGCACTCACCCAGGACAACTAACAAGGAGATGATGATGAATAACAACCATCCCAAGGAACAGAGAGAGTTTGCAACTACAAGCAAGATAGTCCTATCCATCTGCCCCATGGGCTTTAAGCCCCCTCTCAACTAGAGATCAAGTGGGCATCACCATCCCAGAATCCTCAGGTTTGAGGAATGAATGATGGGCTACAGTAGACTTACTGGTATTCTACTAAAGACATATTATGATTCTAGCAATGAAAGAACTTTTATCATTGATGTGGAGGCAGTGGCCACTGAATATCCTGAAGGCAGGGAGAAGGAAAAACAATTGTAATATGAGGACATTTCTGGGACTTGGGAATTGTCCTGAATGACATCACAATGACAGATACAAGCCATTATATATCTTGTCATAACTTACAAAATTGTGTGGGAGAGAGTGTAAACTACAATGTAATGTATAATCCATGCTTAATGGCAGTGCTCCAAAATGTGTTGAATTGTAACTAATGAAGGATGTCATTAAGGTGGGAAAATATGGGAGGGGTTGGGGATACAGCATATGCAAATTCCCTATATTTTTTATGTAACATTTATGTAATCTAAGTAACTTTAAAAAGAAATAAAATTGTATATTTAAAAAAAGCTGAGGTGGCTATATTAACACAGGACAATGTATTCATTAAATCAAAACATATATTAGGGTAAATGATGATCATTACATACTGAAAAAGGGAACAATTCAAAAGGAATGTGTAACAATTATGAATATATATGCACCTAACAGCAGAGCCCAAAAATATATGAAGCAAATACTGACATATTTGAATTGAAAAATCAAAAGTTCTACATTAAGAGTAGGAGACCTTAACAAGCCACTCTCAATAAAGGATAGACTATCTAGTGAGAAGATCAATAAGAAAGTACAGGACTTGAATGATAGAGATACACACAACCAACTAGACTTAACAGACATATCTAGAACACTACACCTGACAAAAAACAATGTTCATATTCTTCTCAAGTGTAAATAGATCATTCACCAGGATAGAGTATATGTTGGGGCACAAAACAAGTCTCAGTGAATTAAAAAAATTTGAAGTCATACAATGCATAATTCTCTGAATACAAGAGAATGAAGCTAGAAATCCAAAACAGAGGGGGAAAGGGGAAATTCACAAATATGTGGAAATTAAGCAATATAATCTAAAACAACCAATGGGATAAAGAGGAAATCAGAAGCATAAATAAGTTATCTTGAGGTGAATGAAAATGAAAATACTACATACGAAACTTTTAGGATGTAGAAAAGTCAGTGCTGAGAGGGAAATTTATAGCTCTAGATGCTTACATTAAAATTGAAGAAAGACTTCAAATCACACACCTAACCTCAAAACTGGAAGAACATGAAGAAGAGAAAAAAAAAAAAAAAAAAGAAAAAGAAAAACCAAGAGCAAGGAGAGCAAGGAGAAGGAAGGAGATAACAAAGATAAGAGCAGAGATAAATGAAATAGAAAATAAGAAAACAATAGAGCATTACCAAAACAATAAGTTGATTCTTTGTAAAGATTAATAAAATCAACATTTAGCTAGATTGGAAAAGAGTAAGAGAGAGAGGATACAAATTTAAAAATCAGAAATGAAAAAGGAGATATTATTGCCATCAGTATTGAAATGTAAAAGGAGCATAAGTGGATTCTATGAACAGATGTGTCTTAAATTTGCCACAGGCTGCTGATGTAAAATATCAGAAATGGTTGGGTTTTATAATGAGAATTTTATTTAGGGTAAAATCTTACAATTTTGAGGCCATGAAATGTCCAAATCAAGGTATCAATAGAGGTGCTTTTTCACCAATGTTAGCTACTGGTGATATTGGGGTCCTCCCATGTGGCAAAGCAAGATGGCCCCCGTTTACTATAGAGCTCCATGCTTTCCTTTACAGAACTTTTCATCTCCTGGAGCTCACCTATAGACAAGCAGTCATAGGGTTTCTCTCATTTAGGTCCTTATCTACAGTCTTAACTGTTCTACTTTCTTCCCAAGTTCACCTGTGGGTTATAAGGCACATGGCTCATCTCTTCAGCCATGAACTGTTCTGTTGGCCCATCATCTTGGGGGTATTGTGCTTACATTTTGGCTGCTGTTTATCCTCATGTCTTCTCTCACATGGCAGGATCAAAAATGATAGCTTCCATTTTCTCTATCTCCATTTACATAAGTCCCAGGAAGTGGGAAGAATCCCAAACTGTGTCAATTAATGCAATCCACCACACTAACAGAATGAAAGAAAACACCCACATGATCATTTCAATAAAGGCAGAAAAGGCATCTGAATAATACAGCACACTTTGTAGATAAAAAATCCTTAGAACACTAGGACTAGAAAGAAACGTCTTTCACATGAAAAAGGCATATATGAAAAGCCCACAGCTAACATCCTGCTTAATGGTGAAAGACTGAAAGCCTTCCATCTATGATCAGGAATAAGACAAAGATAAGCAGTGAATCCTCTGTTATTCAACATTGTACTAAAGTTCTTTTCAGAGCAATTAGGCAAGAAAAAGAAATAAAAGCATCCAAATTGGAAAGGAAAAGGTAAAATATTACCTATTTGCCCTTTTATCAACCATCCTATATACAGATGATCCTAAAAACTCTACCCCAAAATTCCTAGAACTAATAAATGAATCCAGCAGATTGGCAGGGCACAAAATCAACAGCCAAAAATCAGTAGTGCTTCTATACACAATGAACATTTGGAAGAACTGAAGAAAAAAAATCTACTCACAGTTACAAATTAAAAAATCAAACAAAGAATAAATATAACCATGTATATAAAGATATTCTAAAAAGAATACAACAAAACATTGCTAAAGAAATTTTTTTTTAAATCTAAATAAATGGAAGGTTATTCCATGTTCATGGGTTGGATATCATCCTGATGTCAATACTAACCAAAGCAATTTGTAGAATCAGTGTATTCCAATTAAAATTCAAACAAGTTTCTTTGCAGAAATGGAAAAGAAAATCATAAAACTTATTAAGTTGGACAATGGGCCCTGAGTAGCTGAAGCCATCATGAAAAAGAAGACAGGAGTTGGAGGACTCACACTTTTCAACCTTAAAAGTTATAACAAATGTACAGTGATCAAAAGACCATGGTATTGTTACAATGACAGACATATAGAACAATGGCATGGAATTGAAAACTCATTACTTAACTCTCACATTCCTGACCAATCAATTATTGACAAGATGGAAAAGACCTCTCAATCTGGAAAGAATTGTCTCTTCAGCAAATGGTGACGGAAAAACAAGATCACCATGAGTTAAAATATAGGTAGAGACTTCTGGGAAAATGGTGCTGAAATAGGTAGGCAGAGTCTGACCCTCTCACAGAAAAAGTGGATAGAAGGCAGGGACCTTTCTAAAGGAGATGCCTTGGATATATATAGAATGAGAAAATGCTCTGAGTCATCTAGGAGGGTACTGGAAAGATGAAGCCAAAGGAAAACCATGAGTTGCTCACACCTGTGGCTGGAATTGGCACATATATCCCACCATCGTGGCAAGGGGCAGTAGTGGAACCCCTGGCTCACTGCTGCCAACTGACTGGGAGGGGGCATTCTCTGAAAGATGCGTCTGTACTTACAGAGGATGGAAAGTGTTTTCTTTGCATTGAGTTTAGCCAGCTTTGTATCTCAGAAGGTACCCTGAACCAATTTGGAGAGGGGAAGTGTATGTGCTCAGGCATGCTGTCCTGCCCAACCATCTGGGGAAAGAGAGGAACTAGAATAGAGAGGGGGTGTGACAGGTGCCTAATCAGCAGGACTCTAGTAAATTGTAGTCAAAAACACCTGGGGTAAAGGAGGGTAGAGAGCTTTCGGAAGCCTAATCAACCTAATGAGACAATTTAGCTCAGTGGAGGAACTCCCACCTTGTATACACGGGGCCCCTGGTTTGATTCCCTGGTCTACTTAGTGAAGAGGAGAAGTGATCCACTGGGTTATCAGGCATCCAGGTGATATGTTATGATAGGAAACATGTAGACATTCTTTTTATTTTAGGTTTTCTTGGATCTGATTTTTTTTTTAAAGGTTCCTTTTCTTCTTTTTTCTTTTCTTTTACTCACTAAAACCCCATACATTACCCACACTTACCTGGATGAACATTGACAGCCTGAAAAGCTCCTTAGGGGCCTAAGAGGGAAGGCTGTTTTTCCTTGGTTATTCTTTTTATAGTTGCTGCTATTTTTTTCTTGTTGTGTATTCTTTCTTTGTTTCTTTTTTTCCCCTTTAACTGAGCTTTTCTGCTTACATTATTTTCTTTCCTTCATTTTTCTGTCTTCTGTTTAATGTTGTTTTTCTTTCATTCCATTGATTTTTGTTTGGTTTTTCAATTGTTTTGTTTATATTTTTTTCTCGTTTGTCCAACTGTTTGCTATATATATATATTTTTTTTAATTTTCTTTTTTCTTTTTCTCTCTTTTCATCAGTCTGGCTTTTTAAATCATTCTATATATTTTTTTCTCTTATTTCTCATTTCATTGTTTTTCTTTTTTTATTGTGGGTAAAAATCAAATTTTTCACAATACATACCAATATTTGTAAAATGATTCATAAATATATATGCATATATGTGCATTTGCTTACAAAAATGTTATATATATATATATACATATATATTTTTTAAAAAGTGCTTAGATTACCTAAATATTACATGGAAACTACAGAGATTCCCATGTTCCCACCTCCCACACCTCCCACAACATCCCACACAAACATCTCCCACAAGAGTGGCCCATCACCCTCAATGGACCTACACATCCCGGGGCCTTGCCATCAACCATAGACCACAGTTCACATCTTCGACCACACTCTCTCCCACACAGTTCTGAATGGTATGTGCTGATTTAAAATGGCCTACATCCATGGCCACAACGGCACTCAGGACAACCCCCAAGTCCCGAAAAAGCCCCTGTATTTCAACTGCACATCCCCTCCCTGCCCTGAAAGTGTCCAGTGGCCACCGGCTCGACCTCACTGTTATAATTTCTTCCATTGCTAGAATCACCATATGTGTACAACAGAATACCATTAAGACCACTCTAGTTCATATTTCTTCCCCCAATCCTGAGGGGACTAGGATGGTGATATCCACTCCACCTCCAAGTGAGAGAGGGCTTATATCCCATGGATATGGTGGGTGGGATGATCCTGCCTGCAGATGTAGGCCCTCTCCATTCCCTGGAATGGCCATTGCCCATTGTTTTCTCCTTGCAAGGTGACTTGTATGAGTCCATTGAGCTGTAGGGTAGGAGTTGCAGCTCCACCAAGATTACACGCACATCTGGCACATAGGTAGGCCGGAGGCTCCAGTCTCTGGAAGTATACCTAAAAACTCCAGCATCACATATAGGTTTGAATAGAAGGGACTGATGAACCATGTGCAGGGAGGACTTATTTGAGTCCAATTCTGACACTCTCAGGAGCACAGATTCCAAAATAGAGCCCACTGATAAGGCGTCAGTCTCTGCGGCTATCCCCCCTTATATAGAACCTGGGTGTCTCCAGAGCCCTCAGGAACCCCTCTGAGTGGGATGATATGCACTTTGATGTTTTATGAGATCCTACTGAGGTGTGCATACGCGTTACCCCTGGGATGACCTCCCAACTCTCTTTGAAGTCTCTTAGCGACTTGAACTCATCTGTCTTTACCTTTTCCCCCTTTTACTCAAGGTCTTTTTCCAGTCGTGTTACCAGTTGGCACTTGGTATTAATCCCTCGTTGCCAGGGAGGCTCATCCCGGGGAGTCATGTCCCATATTGGGGGGAAGGTAATGCATTCATATGCTGAGTTTGGCTTAGAAAGAGGCCACATTTGAGCAACAAGGAGGCTCTCAGGTGGCAACCCTTAGGCACCCTATAACAGTAAGCTAAGTTTTAGTTACAAGAGCAAAGACTCCTAAGGGTAGTCATCAATAAAAAGAACTCATCAGTGGGCCATCCTCTTTTGACAGACACTGTCCCTGCACTCACAGGAATGTTGCTGCTCCCTTGGAGAATGTGGCAGAGCTCTCCAGGCTAGGGATTCAGATTCCCTCATTTATTGTGTGATTGTCCACCCACCGTGACCATGCCCCATCCTTTGATCTTTTGAACAAATTTGTATATCTTTCACGTATATTTAGATGAACTTACTCCCATGAATCCCCCCTCCCAGACACCCCCCACCAATAATCCCCTGCAGTACCCATTGTAACCCTTCTGTGATCTAAATCTTCCATGAACATGTAGCCCATATAATAATCAAATACACTTAATAGGAAAAAGAAACAACAATGATAAGCTTACATGCAAGAGGCATACATAAGGAAATTCAGGAAAAAATACACAAACAATCAAACAAAAAACGAAACAAAACAAAATATAATTAGTGGACTGGGACATTCAAAAAAATGGGAAAAAAAACAACAAAAGAAATGCCTTTAAAAAAAAAAGTCTTTTTTTCCTTTTATCACTGTGTTATCAGATGTCTGGTGTGCCGTGACACCTTCCCCCTCTCAATCCCCAGTGTCTCCCAAATTTTCATTTAATTTTCAAAGAAGTTTTAGGTCACAGCAAAGTCACACATGGAATACCAGAGACTCCCAGCACCAAACCACCCCCCCCTTCCCCACCCCATATTAAAACCCTCTTTTTTTTTGGATGTTAGCATTGTTATAACTATTATACAGATAGCAAAATATAGCAACTAAACATTGTCAATGGTTTACAGTATAGTTTACAATTTAGATGATACAGTTTAATAAGTTTTGATATTTACCATGTCCTGTATCCATTACTGTAAGGTAATGAAAAACCTTTCCCATGACCACTAAATACCCCATTAGATCTTAACTCTTCCTTCCTCCCCACCCCCCTGGGGCATATGACACTCCGCTGTCTTGACTCCTGGAATGTCAAGATTCATAGTTGCATGCCCTGGGTATTTGAACCTGACCTTCCTAATCTACCCACCTGTCAATACTGCACCACCAAACCCAGTAATATCACTACCCATCTGTCCTATCCTTCAATATGCAACTATACTCTATCCCTTTACCATAGATTATGTCCAAATAGGTGATGGCTCAAAGCCTGCTCTTCTTTCTCTCCCTTGTTAACCTATGTTTCAGGCAATGGTTCTCAGAGACTGCTCACTTTCTTCATTCAAATCAGTGAGGTCATATACTGTTCATCCTTCAGTGCCTGGCTTGCTTCACTCAACATAAGGTCTTCAAGATTCATCCATGTTATTCCATGTGTTAGCACTTTGTTCCTTCTTACAGCTGAGTAATATTCCATTGTATGTATGTACCACATTTTGCTTATCCATTCGTCTGTTGTTGGGCACCGGGGCTGATTCCAACTTTTGGCAATGGTGAACAATGCATCTATGAACATTGGTGTGCATATATCTGTTTGTGTCTTTGCTTTCAGTTCTTCTGGGTATATACCCAGCAGTGGAATTGCTGGATCATACGGAAGATCTATTGTTAGTTTTCTGAGGAACCGCCAAACTGTCCTCCACAGTGGCTGGACCATACCACAGTCCCACTAGCAGTGGATGAGGGTTCCTATTCCTCCACATCCTCTCCAACATTTAGTGTCTGCTGTTTTTTTAATAGCTGCCATTCTTATGGGTGTAACATGGTATCTCATTGTAGTTTTGATTTGCATTTCCCTCATAGCAAGCGATGTTGAACATTTTTTCATGTGCTTTTTAGCCATTTGTACCTTTTTTATTCTTATTCCTCTGTACTTATGATTTTTTGCATGTGTTAATTATTTATTTTCCTAGGTCTTGCATGGGTCTTCTTCTACTTTTTAATTATAACTATTATTCTTTTTCTCTACTTATCTCCTTTGCTCTGCTCCTAATTCTTTTTTTCCCCAAGGGAACATAGGCAAAAGCAAGGAAAAGGAATAAAGGAACTCAGTGTCAATAGGAAACCTTACCACACACACAAAAACAACAACAAAATAAAACCCTAGAGTAGAAAGAGAAGCTAACCAAGTAAATAAATCCATCAACACAGATGCCTAAACACCAACAAAAAATTTACAAGCCATACTAAGAAACAGGAACATATGGTCCAGTCTAATGAACAAAATATAGAACAGGAGGAGATGCATAATATGGAGCAACTAATGAGAGATGTCCAAACAAACACCATGAGTCAACTTAATGAAGTGAAGAGATTAAGGATATTAAGAAGACACTGGGGGAATATACCAAAAAAAATTGTAAACATACATAAAAAATAACAGATATAATGGTGATGAATGGCAAAATGAAAGAAATAAAAAATGCACTGGAAACATATAACAGCAGATTTGAACAGTCAGAGGAAATAATTAGTGGTGTGGAAGACAGTACATCTGAAATCAGACAGATAGTAAAACAAATAGATAAAAAGGTAGAAAAAATCCAGCAGGGTCTTGGGGACTAGAATGACAACATGAAATGCACAACCATATGCATTATAGGTATTCCAGAAGAAATAGAGAAGGGAAAGTGGGCAGAGGAGTGTTGGAGAAAATGATGGCTGAAAATTTCCCAACTCTTTTGAGGGACATGGAATGTACATGTCCAGAAAGTGCAGCACACCCTAAGCAGCATAAATCCTAACTGGCCTAATTCAAGACATATACTTGTCAAAATGTCCAATGCTCAAGACAAAGAGAGAAAACTGAAAAGAGCAAGAGAAAAGCGATCCATCACCTACAAGTGAAGCTCAAATTATGTAGCAGTTTGGCTTGTTTATGAATTCAAAAAAGTTATTGCATTATGTTTGTAAACTGGCCTGTCAGAGGTATCACATTTAATTGATTAAATTATGATTAGGACTTTGACTGGGCCACATCAGTAGGGTAGATACTCACAGAGAAAAGACATGGTAAAGGACAGATTTGGAGATTTGAGTTGGAGCCCAAGAAGTAAACAGATGGGAGAATGCAGAGCACCTGAACCCAGAGAGAATCAAGTCCCAGGGAAAGAGACAGAGTCATTTGCTTGATGGTCTACAGCTGGATTTGTGAAGCTAGCAGAGCAGCTGAGCCCAGAGAGAAGCAAGCTCTAGGAAGAGAGGAACACAGGAAGCCTGAACTGTTGCAGATATCAGCAGTCATCATTCCCCAACACATGGCAACAGACTTTGGTGAGGAAAGTAACTCATGCTTTATGGCCTGGTAACTGTAGTTATTACCCCAAATAAATACCCTTTATAAAAACCAACCTATTTCTAGTATTTTGCTTGAGCACCCCTTTGACTGACTAATACAGATTAAGTGCTAATTTCCCATCTGAAACCATGGAGGAAAGAATGCAGTGGTATAACATAGTTAAGGTGCTAAAGAAAAACTTCCAGCCAAGAATTCTCTATCCAGAAAAGCTGGCATTCATAAATGACGGTGAGTTCAAAAATATTCACAGATAAAAAGAAATTAAGAGTGTTTATCAATAAGAAACATGTACATCAAGAAATACTAAAGACAGTTCTGCAGGTTGAAAGGAAAAACCAGAAGGGATAGAGTTGGAGGAGATTGTAAGAAAAACTAAAAAGATAAAAAAGAAATAAAACCAATATATGGCATAGAGAAACCTAAAGATAATATGGCTAATGAACAAATTTCCTTATGGTAATAACATTGAATGTTCATGGATTAAACTCTCCAAACAAGGGCAGAGATTGGCAGAATGGATAAGGAAATAGGACCCATTAATATTCTGTCTATGATAAACTCACCTTAGACCCAAGGATGAAAGGAGGCTGAAAGTGAATGGTTGGAAAAGAATTTTGCATACAAACAATAACCAAAAATGGGTGGAAGTAGCTATACTAATATCAGACAAAATAGACTTTAAAAGCAAAACTATTGTTAAGAGACAAAGAAGGCCACTATATTATAATAAAAGGGCTAATCTATCAAGAAGAAAGAACAATCATAAACATTTATGCACCTAACCAGGGATCCTAAAAATACATAAGGCAAACATTAGGTGAACTAAGTGAAGAAATAGATGTCTCTACAGTTTTAGTGGGGGATGTTAACACACCATTATCATCTTATCACCATTAAACAGAACATCTCTACAGAGAATCAATAAAGAAACAAAGACCTTGAATAATACATTAGAGAATCTGAACCTAAAAGATAAATACAGAATATTAAACCCAAATACATCTGGATACACATTCCTCTCAAGTGCATATTGATCATTCTCTGAGATCGATAACATGCTAGATCCTAGAAAAACTCTCAATGAATTCAGAAAGATTGAAATTATATGAAGTACTTTCTCTGACCACAATGGAATGAAGCTAGAAATCAGTAAGGGGCAGAGAAGCAGATTAGGCACAAAGATATGGAAGTTAAACAACACATTCTTAGACAATCAGTGGGCCAAGGAGGGAATCGCAAAGGAAATCAGTAACTACATTGACACTAAAGAAAATGACAACACAATGTATCAAAACTTATGGGATTCAGAAAAACCTGTACTTAGAGGGAAATTTTTAGCCATAAATACCTATATTAAAAAAGAAGAGTTAAAATCAAAGACCTAACTACACCCATGGAGGCTTTAGAAAAGGTACAACTAACCAACCCCAAAGGAAGTAGAAAGAAGGAAATAACAAAGATTGGAGCAGAGCTAAAGGAAATTGAAACTAAGAAATCACTAGAAAAAATAAAACCAAAAGCTGGTTCTTTGCAAAGATTAATAAAATTAACAAACCCTTATCTAGACTAAAAAAGAAAAGATTTGTGAAGAAGCAAATACATAAAATAAGAAATGAGGAAGGAGATATCACCACAGATGCCACAGAAATAAAGAGTATCATAAGAGGATACTTTGAAAAATTATATGCTAACAAGATGGATAATTTAGAGGGAATGGACAAATTCTTAGAAACCTACAAGCAGCCTACATTGATGAAAGAATAAATTCATGAACTCAACAGACCAATCATGAGCAATGAGATTGAATAAGTCATCAAAAAACCTCCCAAATAAGAGCCCAGGACCACATGGCTTCACAGGTGAATTCTACCTAACATTCCAGAAAGAACAACAATTCTGCTTAGACTCTTAAGTGGAGGGAACATTCCCTAATTCATTCTATGATGCCAACATAACCCCAATACCAAAGCCAAACAAAGAAGCCACAAAAAAGGAAAACTACAGACCAATTTCTCTAATGAGATTAGAGGCAAAATTCGTCAACAAAATACTTACTAACTGTATTCAACAACACAAGAAATGAATTATACACCATAACCAAGTGGGTTACATCCTTCCTATGCAAGTATGGTTCAACATAAGAAAATCATTGTAACAGATTGAAAGAAAAATAAAAACACATGTTAATCTCTATAGATGCAGAAAAAGCATTTGAAAAAATATAGCACCCTTCCCTGATAAAAGCACTTCAAAAGATCAGAATAGAAGGAAACTTCCTCAACCTGATAGAGGGAATATATGAAAAACACACAGCTAACATCATATTCAATGGTGAAATCCTAAAAGATTTCCATCTAAGATTTGGAATGAGACAAGGATGCCCACTGTCACCTCTCTTGTTAAACACTGTGTTAGAAGTACTTGCTCAAGGACATAGGCAAGAAAAATATATAAAAGTCATCTAAATTGAAAAGAGTGAAGTAAAAACTTCACTATTTACATATGACAAGATCCTATACCTCGAAAGCCCTGAGGAAGCTACAGTAAAGTTTCTAGAGCTTATAAATGAGTTCAGTAAGGTGGCAGGTTATAAGATTAATATCCAAAAATCAGTCACATTTCTGCACACCAGGAATGAGCAATCTGAGGAGGAAATCAAGAAAAAATTCCATTTACAATAGCAACTAAAAGAATCAAATACCTTGGAGTAAATTTAACTAAAGATGTAATGAGTTGCATACAGAAAACTACACAAGACTTTAAAGGAATTAAAAAAAAAACCTTAATAAATGGAAGAATATTCCCTGTTTATGGGCAGGAAGACTAAACATCATTAAGATATCTATCCTATCCAAACTGATTTGCAGATTTAACTCAATCCCAATAAAAATTACCATAGCATTTTTTATTGAATTGGTGTGGGATCGCTTTCCTTAAATTATCCTTGAAACAGTTTAAACCGTTTTTGCTGTGCAAGCAAATTCCTGCTGCATGGGAAAAAAGCTGTTGTTATCAGTTCCTGCTGAAAACAATGAGGACTTTCTTACTTTGCACTATTATTTAATTAGACCTTTCTGCCTCACCTTATCTCCTGAGGGGGTGGGGGAACTTTCTGAGTGCTTTCACACACAGCAATTACTTGGGAATGCCTCCCGAGATAAGCTGACTGTATATATATTGAAGGAGATCAAATAAAGGGGGCCTCCCCCAAAGAATATGAAGCTTTTGAGTGTTTTCATCTGATTGCCATGGCAACTGGTGACCCCGACGTGACCCAGATTAGTGGCATGAATTGGCAGGTTAAGGAGTGGATATATTCGTCTGGAGAAAAATTGAAACTAATCTTCCCAATGTAAGGAACAGCAACATCTATTGGGGATAGTTGCCAATGTGTCTAGTATGGTGAGGGGTTTCTAAATCATCATGGGCCCAAGAATTTCCAAAGAACAGGATACTTTTGTAAAAAAAAAAAAAAAAATACAACAACCCTTAGAAGCAGCTGATTGCACAGTCCAAAAAGGTCAATTGCACTCCCTGTTACAAACAATTCAAAAGTATTGTCCTTGGATTCCTAAAAAAGGAATCTTAGATTTAGAATTATAGGATCAAGTAGGACAAAATTTGAAACATAATTTTAAACAAGGTGAAAAAATATATTTTAGTGCTATTTTAACTTGGAGCATTGTTCTTGTGGCATTAACCCTGCTATATATTCTATCAGCAAGAAAGGAAAGAGATGTGGCTACTCCATCCATGCCACCAGATGCTATTCTGCCCTCCCCATTGCCACCACTACTTCCACCGCCTATTCCAGGGGCTGGGAGATGCCTAGTTATCTCAGAGGAGCTGCTCCTCCTCCTTCACCACAATTTCTAGAGGCAAGCAAGCAGTTATGTATGAAAGAGGCCTTAAAACATGGTGATGAAATGGTGGCATTTCCTGCGGTTGTAGTACAAAATCAAAGATGCTACAACCCATTACCATATGAAGTCTATAGGGAATTACATCATAGCATCAAGGAAAATGGACTACATAGTCCTTCTACCACTGGATTACTGGGAAATGTAGGACTTGGTTACATGATGATGCCATGGGATTGGAAACAGCTACTCCATACCATTGTCACCCCTGCACAATTTATTGTATGGATCATGGAATACAATGAGCACTGCACTGTCCTGGCTATGAATAATTTCCAAAATGGGGTGCAAATAGGATATGAGATGTTAACACGATTAGCTTCATATCTTAATTTATAAGAACAAATTAATATGAATAATCAGCAAGCTTTCGAACAAAATTTTTCAGCTGTGCAATACGCATGGTCAAAAATGCCAGATACCTCTCACACTCAAAAAATCTTTTGCAGCTATTCAGCATGGGGCTACAGAGCCATATGTTGATTTTATTAATAAATTGCAGGCAGCCATATCACAAGTTGATAATTCTGATGCCGCTGAAGCATTACTTTTACAATTAGCTTATGAAAATGCCAATGAAGATTGTCAGAGGGTTATCACCCCTTTGAGAAAAGAAAACACCTCGGTGGGAGTTTATGTTAAAGCTTGTCAAAATATAAGCACTGAAACCTTAAAGCTCAAACTCTAGCCTTGTCTCTTGCTGCCTCAGCAAAGAGAACCAGGTCATTATGCTAAGGATTGCCCTCATAAGACAAGAGGCTCACAAAAGAGCTGAGCTAAACAAGACACCCTGCCCACTAAAGACTGTCACAATGCCATAAGTGAAGGCATTGGGCAAATAAATGTAGATCTAAATTTGATAAAGATGGGAATCCTCGGCTGGGAAATGGGCAATGGGGCACTCCCTCCAGTGCCCTGAAATCCTTTTAGAGGGCTTTGTTCAATCATACCCAATCAAAACAGAGTCACTCACTACTGAAGAATTAATACTTAAAGAACAAATTAAACTCTATCTGGCCAATTCAGGAGTGAAAGGGCCTATTCCAGAAGGTTTAGTGGGATTAATATTGGGAATATCTTGCATAAGTTGCAGGGGCATCACTATTCTGCCTGGAGTTATAGACTCAGATTATGTAGGAGAAATTAAAATTGTGGTGTCCTAAGGAAATTATCAAGTTATACCTGCTCAAACCCATATTGCTGAGTTACTATGGCTTCCATACTGGGTTCTTAATACAAGTAATGTAATACATTCCAATAAAAGTTTTGGAAGCACTGGGGAAGATAAAATTCATAGGGCTCAAGCCATCAGAATTGAGAGACGCCTTCTAGATATCAAAATCAATGTTGTGTCCTTAAAGGCTTAATTGACACAGGTGCAGATGTTTCCAGAATATCTCACAGTCAATGACCAACTTCTTGGCCCCTTCAACATGACTTTCAACATATAACTGGTGTGGGAGGGCCACAAGTAGCAGTGGAGCAGTGGAGTCTCTCCACTCCTGTGGCCCAGAAAAACAAATTGCCCACATTCAACCATTCATTTTAGAAGTCCCAACAATATTTGGGGGAAGAGATTTACTTATTCAATGGAAACTCATTTTGAAAAT
This sequence comes from Tolypeutes matacus, assembly GCA_026826555.1. Lineage (NCBI taxonomy): Eukaryota > Metazoa > Chordata > Mammalia > Cingulata > Chlamyphoridae > Tolypeutes > Tolypeutes matacus. The sequence continues at coordinate 771,675 of JAKSZT010054090.1, read as the reverse complement.
GACACCTTCTGATGATCACCACTGTTCAAATTAACCCCTTACCCTTAACCTGGAAATCTGATACTCCAGTTTTGGTTGAACAGTGGCCCTTAAAAGGGGAAAAATTGAAACAGGCTCAATTATTAGTGGAAGAACAATTAAATCTCAGGTATATTGAGTTCTCTTCTAGCCCATGGAATACCCCTATATTTCTCACTCCTAAAAGGTCAGGAAAATGGTGCTTGTTACATGATTTAAGAAAAATTAATGAAACTATGCAACCTATGGGCCCATTACAGAATGGGTTACCTAATCCAACAATTTTGGATTAAAACATGTTAGTGAAGCAATCAATTTGTGACAATTAGAATGCAGGGATCTGTCTAAACCGGAAAGTCTTAAACAATGAGACCAAAAGGCTACCAAGGTGCTCTCTCACACTGGTGTGCCACCCTCCCCTAAAAATAAGTTCCTTGTATATTTAGCTGTTATCTCACCTATTTTTACACAGGTACTACATGTCCTTTTTCTTTTCTTCTTACTAAAACAAATCCTATTAACTTCAGCTAACGTAAATCACTACTGGCGTGGGAGAAAATGGATCCCTCCTTCAGACCCCCTTAAAGAGGGCATTGACTGGCTAATCATTAATCATACAATTTTGTTTCTGTCTAATTTACCCCTTTTATGTTTTTCATTCACCTCTCATACCTTATGCCCTCAGATCTTACCTCATTATTACTTACACTATCAGCCAAAGTTTAGTTCTCAACCTGTTAACCTCACCTTTATTAGAGGCATCTCAATTAACACTTCTTCATTCTATCCTCTCATTTGCAATCATCATCTCATCAGCCACTGTCATCAGAATTACAATTGGTGATGGCTCCTGGGACCACCTTGGTGAAGAAATGTGGTCTGGAACTAACCATCCTTTTACAGGACATCAATGCCCCAGAGGTCAGTCAGCCCACTGAGGTAACTAACACCACTACTGTATGCAGTGGTCCCCACCACTACTGTATGCCATAGTCCCACCACTACTGTATTCAGTAGTCCCAAATATTAATCAGCAAACCTATGCCTTGCTAGTCAGCACTTTTCTTATATCAGGTTAAATAATAAGAACTAAACTGTAAGCACATCAGGGATGTTTTATAACAAATAAGACATGTATAGTATCAAGTTCATTAATCATGAATACTATAAAGGATAATTCTTAGTCAAACCAGATATAGTCGACCCTAGGAGAAGGTATTCTACACAAATGTTTTTTAGCAAAACTCTAGTATAAGCTGTAATTCAAAACTTCCCAACCAAAAGCTAGGTGTTAGTATATATGTGTAAAACTGCTCTATTTATCTATCATTCAATAACTCTGTTCAATATTAATTTAATCTTTTAATTGATTATGTTATTCTTATTTCTCACTCTAATTATCCATATAAACTTATTAAATTAAATATACATATTAGCATTTATCTTATATCTATCCAGGACTCTATCCAAATATGAGCCAGTTACATCAGCATGTCCACCAGTTTGGTAAGCATGTGAATGTATGTATACACATCATAAAAGATTGAACTATAACAATTAAACCTAATAAACTCATTAGTACACTTACTACTTTCATTATTTCAGACATTATCATAGCTGTCACTGCCACCATTGTGGCAGTTGCCTTAACAGTATCTGTCCAAACTGTTCATGTTGTTAATCAAATTATGACCAATGTCTCTGATGAACTTTTAACACAAACTCATATCAATAATAATATTCTCACCAAACTTGGTGTATTAGAAGCATCTATTCTTTGGATAGGTGAAAAACAACAAGCTCTACTTACCAGACAAGATTTGCAGTGTGACTGGGAACATGTTAAAAATTTGTGTCACCCCCTAACCTTGGAACTGTTCCCAGCTTTTGTGGGGGCAAGGAAAAACCCACTTACAAAGGCTTTTTTCCCTCCCATCTACAGGGAGAAGTGCTTTCTCTCCAACTATGTCTGGAATATCAACTATGCTAAATACAATTTATTCTCAGCAAAACGTGTCTCAAACACTTAATAATAATCTGCAATGGTTAAATTCATCTAATTGGTTTCATGGCCTAAACATTAGAATCTGGGTAATATCTCTTATTGAAATAATCATGCTTTTTTGTTTCATTGTTAATCCTTAATTTAACTCATCAAGCCCTCTCTCAAGCTCATCACACTGAACAAAAATTCATAACCTTAGTTGCTGCCTCATCTTTCCCTCCCACATCTAAAAATCAAGAACAAAGAAACAAGAAGACTTAAGAACCCTTTAGTTAAAACACCTTTAAATTAGTTTTTCATAAATATTATTAGAGTAGTTGTTTAATTTAAGTACACACTCTGCTCAGCTCTGCTAGCTAACAAAAATGTGATTCATGCTTGTAAAAAATCATTTTTCCCAGAATAAACTTTTAAGCCTTATGTCCCCCAACTTTACCTCAAAGCCTCTTTCTTTCTGTCTCACTTGCCTTTTCTAGTTTTACCATATTCTGGGGGTATCCTGCATATGTCCCATACTTGGAATTGCTTGTGCCTCATTAAGCTGAATAAGCCTTCTAGGAACTGGTAAACCTGGGTTTTCTGAAACTTGTAACCTGAGCCAGGGCCCCACCAGTGAGCATGGGTATCCCAAGGCAGGTGCTGAGCACAGAGGCCATGTAAACTTTGGCAATCTTACATCACCCTGTTTGGTCCTGGAGGATGGCTGGTTAGCCAGAGATGGGTAAAATTCCTCAGGGAAGGAAAAACCTAAGACAGGTATAGTTGCAGGGGGCCATCAGGAGAGAATTTGAGGGCCTACAGAGGTAGGACATTAACCTCCACCCCTCCCAAGGGAGGTCAACTGCCCCCATGACTTCTTTGTTTCCCAAACACAGCCCAGTTCAGAACCCAGGTAGCTGACATCAACTTAGCCTTATTACTACCAATTATCAAATCAAAACAGATATTTTTAAAGACTGTGCCAGGATAAATTTTCCTCTTTCCTTTACATCTTTTTTCTTAAACAGTAAAGGGGGAAATGTGGGAACACTTTGGTTAAATTATCCTTGAAACAGTTTAAACCTGCTTTGCTGTACAAGCACATTACTGCTACATGGGGAAAACCTGCTGTTGTCAGTTCCTGCTGAAAACAATGAGAACTATCTTACTTGATACTGTTACTTAATTAGAGCTTTCAGCCTCTCCATTATCTCCTGTGGGAAAAAAAATTTTTTGAGTGCTTTCATGTACACCAATTGCTTGGGCATGCCTCCTGAGATAGCCGACTGTATATATACTGAAGGAGATCAAATAAAGGGGGCTTCCCCCAAAGAAAAAGAAGCTTCAGAGTGTTTTCATTTGATTCCCATGGCAAATTGGAAAAGATAACTCTAAAATTTATTCGGAAGGGCAAGGGGTCACAAATAGCCAAAGACATAATGAAAAAGAAAATCAGAGGAATCACACTTCCTGATTTTAAAACATCTACAAAGTTTCAGTGGTCAAAACTGCACTGTATTGGTAAGAGACTAGGCATACTGACCAATGGAACAGAATTGAGAGTTCTGAAATTGATCCTTGCATATACAGTCAACTGATATTTGAGAAGGCCACCAAGCCAACTCAACTGGGAGAGAATAGCCTCTACAACAAATGGTGCTTGGAGAACTGGGTATCCATATCCAAAAGAATGAGACAGGAACATCATCTCTTACTTTATAGAAAAATTAACTCAAGATGGATCAAAGATCTAAATATAAGAGCCAAGACAATGAAGACCTTGGAAGATAATGTAGGGAAGCATCTACAAGACCTTGTATTGGGAAACAGTTTCATGAAGTTTACACCAAAAGCATAAGCAACAAAAGAAAAAATAGATAAATAAGACATCCTCATAATTTAAAACTTTTGCACCTCAAAGAATTTTGTCAAGGAAGTGAAAAAGCAGCCTACTGAATGGGAGAAAATATTTGGTAACCATATATCTGATAGGAGCCGAATACCCAGCATATATAAAGCAATCCTACACCACAAAAATTTAAAAAAAGCAACCCATTTAAAAAATGGGTGTTTTGAAGAGACACTTCTCCAGAGAAGAAATAAAAATGGCTAAAAATCACATGAAAAGATGCTCAACATAAGTAGCTATTAGGGAAATGCAAATCAAAACTACAATATAATATCATCTTACACCCATTAGACTGGTGGCTTTTTTTAAAAAAAACTGATACTACAAGTGTTGGAGAGGATGTGAAGGAATAGGAACACTTATCCACTGCTATTGGGAATGTAGAATGATGCAACCATTCTGGAGGACAGTCTGGCATTTCCTCACGAAGCTAACTATTGAACTGCCATATGATCCAGAAATCATACTCCTGGGTATATACCCAGAAGAATTGAAAGCAGGGACATAAACAGATATATGCAAACCAATGTTCATAGCAGCATTATTCACTATTTCCAAAAGTTGAAAAGAACTAAAATATTCATCGACAGATGAATGGATAAGAAAACTCGGGTATAAACATACAATGTATTATAATATTACTGAGCTGTAAGAAGGAATGCAGTACTAACACATGGGATAACATGGATTAACTTTAAAGACCTTATGTTCAGTGAAGCAAGCCAGGCACTGATAGATACATATTATATGACCTTACTGACATGAATTAAGCAAATTGAGGGGACTCAAAAAGCTAGGGTATGGAAGATAATTTTACAGACAGAATGGAATACATTGGGGTTGTGAGCCAATGCCCATATGGACAAAATCTATGATAAGGTGGAAGGGTGTAGTTGTGCCGTGGATAGGTGACGGTGGTGTGGTGATGCTATTGGGTTGAGCAATGCTGGCTTGTTAGGGTTTTAGGGTGGGGGTGATTACACTGTCCATGGAACTGGGGAGAGGGAGTGGATGAACTGTGGGGATTTGCAGATATGTGGTTTAAACTATAATGTTGGGAATCTTTTTTGGATAATATGGCAGGGGAGGGTTACTGGTTTAGTGTGTTAGATGTGGGAGACATGTGGGACAGGGTGCAACTGGGGCAGGCTTCTAAGGACTATGTGAGTGTTCATCCTCTCTTAGTACATTGTATCAGTGGGTGGAGACCCACACAATGAATGGTAAGGTGTTGGACTCCCATCCTGGGAAGCCCTGCTCTGTTCTCAAATAGAGGGGTGGGAGTCTCTTGAGAGCATTGGTAGTGCCTAATAGGTCAGGATGATAAGCCCTCAATATTGTTGCAAGTAACTATGAATCTTGTACTTCAAAGAGTGAAGCTTGGTGGCTGCTGTGAGTCCTGAGAGGGGAGGAGGGAGAAATAGAACAGATGGAACATGGGGCATTTGGGGGCATTGGAATTGTTCTGCATAATCTTGCAACGATGGATTCAGTACGTGTTAAATTTCATCAAAATTTATAAAATTGTATGTTCCAAAATATAAACCACAATGTAAATCATTGACCATGATTAGTAACAATGCTTCAATATTTATACATCAATTGTAACAAATGTACCATCCACATGTAAAATGTTATTAATAGGGGAAGTGGAAAAGGGGGAGGATGTTGGGTATATGGGAATCATCAATATTCTCTATGTGACTTTTCTGTTACCTAAAGCTTCTTTGAAAATAAAATGAAAAAAAAAAAAAGACCCTGGGGGAATAAATGGAAGAAAATGTCACTACATACAAGACAATATATCTTACAGTGATTAAAGACATAATGACAAATATTTTTTAATTTTATTTATTATTATTTATTATTTCAAATTCTTTTAAATTTTTTGTATTTTTGCCATTTTTAAAACTATCACTATTTCCTTATTAATTTTACTCAGTTATATTGGCTTCCTTTTATGAATTTTTGGATAACAGAAATGTTACAACTGTGGCAAGGGATGGTCATTGGTGTAGGGTGTCAATGATGTGGGATGCATGGAAGGGGGTTTACCTGGGGCATACTTATAAGGCATATGAGTTCCAATGTTCATGGGGCATTGTCATGGTGGGTGGAGATCCACACAATAACTGAAAGAATATCCAATTCCCATCTTTGTGAGTTCTGCCACATTTGCTAATGGGACAGCAAGAATCCCCTAAGTACAAAGGCATTGACTAGTGAAGTAGGATGGACCATACCATTGATGGGTCCTTGATATTGATGAGTGTACTTATGAACATTTACTTTTGAAATTGAAAGTTAGCCTAGTATTTGAGATTGCCTAAGTGTTACCTCTGGAGTGGCTCCTTGTTGCTCAAATGTGGCCTCTCTCAAAGCCAAACTTAGCATATAAATGCATTACTTTCCCACTGGCATGGAACATGATTCCTAGGGATGAGCCTCCCTGGCACCAAGGGAGTACTATCAAACACCAACTAGGAATGCAACTGGAAAAAGACCTTGAAAAAAAGGATGAAATGGTAAATACTAATGAGTTTATATGGCTAACTGACTTCAAAGTGTGTTGGGAGGTCATACCAGAAGTTACACTCATGCATATTTCAGCAGTATCCCATTGACTGCCACAGTAGATATGCCCTCAATTAGTGGGGCTACTGAGTTCTCTGGAGACATCCATACACTATGGGCAGGGCAGACAGCCCAGGAGTGTAGTGCCCTACCAATGGGCATACTTTGGAAATTATGCTTCCCAGTGTAACAGAGTTGGACTGAGTTGTGGTTTCCCTACACATGACTCTCCTGGCCCTTCTATTTGAACCTATAGTTAGTACTAGAGTTGATAGTTTTTGTCCAAAAGACTTAAATCTTTGGACTTTCCATCTGTCAGTTCATTCCTGAATATCAACAGATTTGCAATACCTACTCACCAGTTCTTTGGACTCACCCAGGACAACTAACAAGTAAATGATGATGGACAATAACTATCCCAAGGAACAGAGAGAATGTACAACTGCAAGCAAGATAGTCCAATCCATCTGCCTGATGGAACCTAAGCCTCCTCTCAATTATAGGTGAAGTGGGCATCAACAACCCAGAATCCTCAGTATTGGGGAATGAATGATGTCAGAGGGAAAAATAGGTATAATATGGGGGCATTTTGGGGACATTGGAATTGTCCTGAATGACATTGTAATGACAGATATACATTATATACTTTATCATAACTTACACAATTGTGTGGGAGAGAGCTTAAACTATACTGTAACCTTAATCCACATGTAGTAGTAATGCTCCAATCTCTGTTCAATTGTAAGAAATGTACCACACTAGTGAATGAATGTTGTTAATGTGCGAATGTGTGGGAGTGGTAGTGAGTGGGACATGTGGTAATCCCCTACATTTTTCATGTAACATATCTGTGATCTAAATATGTTTAAAAAATAATTTAAAAAACTATAACAAAGAATAGGTAGACTCTTCTATCATACCATATACAAAAATAAATTCAAAATTGTTTCATTCTATTCATTTAATATGCAAATATACATCAATTTATAAAGATGAAATTAGATTAGAAATGTAGGATTGTCACAGGATAGATGGATTGCAAAGTGACTGTTAAGGGGTGTGGAATTTTTCCTTTTTTAAATTTTATTTTCAGATCCCTCCAACAGAATTCTTTTTAAGATTTATTTTATTTATTTATTTTGCCCTCCCTCATTGTTTTTTGCTTGCTGTCTGCTCTTTGTGTGTTCTTCTGTGTCTGCTTGTCTTCTCTTTAGGCAGCACCAGAAACCAATCCTGGGACCTTCCAGAGTGAGAAAGAGTTGTTCAATCACTTGTGCCACCTCAGCAGCCTGGTCTGCTGTGTCTCATAGTTTCTCCTCTGTGTCTCTTTTTGTTGCACCATCTTGCTGTGCCCGCTTTCTGTGCAGGCCAGTACTCCATGTGGGCCAGCACTCCTGCATGGGTCAGCTCTCCTGTGTGGGCCATAATGCTGCATGTGCCAGCTCTCCACACAGTTCAGTTTGCCTTTCACCAGGAGGCCCTGAGAATCAAACCCTGGACTTCCTATATGGTAGCTGGGAACCCAACCACTTGAGCCACATCTATTTCCATGAGTTTTTCTTTATGGAGTAAAGAAATTTTTCTAAAACTATTTTGGTGATGAAGGCACAATATTTTGAATATATAAAGACCTATCGATTATACACTTAGGATAGATTGTAAGGTATGTGTCTATATCGCAATTAAACTTCTTTAAAATAAGTAAATATGTAAGAATAGCCAAAAAAGAGCAGCTATATACATCAAAGCAATCAGGGAGATTGAGAGGTGATGGATTTTTGTTTTTCTGTGTTTTTAGTACTATTATTACTGAAATAATGAAAATTTTCTAATAATGATTGAAGTGATGAATACACAACTATATGATTATGCCAAATACCATTGACAATACACTTTGGATGGATTGTATTCTTTAATAATACGTATCAATAAAACTCATTTGTTCTTAAAAAAAAACTTAGCTGCAAATTTTCCATATTTGCATGCTCTGCAACTTAATGTTTTAATAATTAATGTCAAGGAAAGGATTTCCAAATGTTAACCATCATAGTGGCATTGCCCATGGGTATGGAAGGTTTTGGAATCTCAGATATTTTATTAATAAGATGATTATTGCAGTGAATTTTTCCTGAATACTTCCTACTGGGAAATTAGCAATGGGAAGTGAGAATGATCTGGATGCCTGCCTGGCACAGTGAACTACTGTGTGCATGATTCTCACACCCAATTATAAAGATTCTAGTCACAGAGGTAAATTATTGTTTTATCTAATATTAGGAACAAAATGACCATATCTCTTCCTCCCCTTCAGATATTTAATCACTGACCCATGAAAGGCAACCAGAGAACTACATCATTTCTGTGGGAAAGCTTCCAAAATCACAGACTTCACGCATTTTCCTATGCCCAAATCTATAAAATTTCCAGGTGATATTCACAAAATATCCAATCTGATATTCACAGATATCCAATCATTTTCAAAAACACTTCAAACAGTATCCATCAGAGAATCAAAATTACTGATATACATAACCTCCCAATCTCTGAATAAATGATTTCCCATGATTTCTCATTGCATTCTTCACAAAGAATTTTCTGGAAATCCCTCAAGGAGTTTCATCCTTCCAATGAAGTCTTCTTACTTTTATCTAATGTTTTGTGGTTATGCTTAAACTGAGTTTCCTTTAGCACATTAAGGCTTAGCTTTGACTGAATGATAGTACACAGTGACTACAGACCTAGTGTTTCAATCTTTTGGAGTTCATTCATTTAATTTAAAGAATAAATTAGAAATTAAGACAATCCAATATTGAATAGAGGTGTAGAATTCCTCACATGTGATTTTTCTGATTAGCTTATTAGAGTGGTAGAAGAGGCCTCTCCAATTCCATTATATTTACACTATGTCTTTTCTCACATAGTATATTACTTATCTATTAAGGGTACATAATATACATATAGATTCTCACCAGTATGAATGTTATTCGATTATCTGAAGAAGTATGGATGATGACAGGAAATTCTGAACACATTAAAAACAGTTTCTTCAGAATGTGATTTCTCTGGTATGTTTAAAGGTTCAATCTACGGCTGAAGTCTCTTAAATATGCAGAACATTTATAGTGTGAGTTGTCATATTTAAAATAAGAATATTGAGTGAATGACTCTCTCAAATTGTTGACATGCATAGGGATTCTCTCCATCTGAATAATCTCCTATTGTCTAAGGCCAAAAAATTTAAGGTTTTCCCATACAAATGATATTATGGTTTCTGTCCAGCATGAATTTTTTAATCTTGCCTGAGGGAAGAAATACAGGTGAAAGGTTACCTACATAGACAACATTCATGCAGCTTTTCTACAGTGTGTGTTCTCTCATGGAGTTTAAGATTAGGAAATTGGCTCAAGTTTTTCACACACAAATGACACTTATAAGGTTTATCTCCAATGTGAGTTATCTCATGTTGTTGAACATGGGATTGTTGACTGAAAGCTTTCCTGTATTGATGAAACTCATAGGGCTTCTTTCCAGTGAGTTGTCTCATGTCATCTAAGATTAGAATAATTGCTGAATGCTTTCCCACATTGATGATATTCATAGGGTTTATCTCTAGTGTGAGTTCTTTCATGTTCTTTTTAATAGAAAAGAGATAGAAGAAGCTTTTTGCAAAAGCACTGCATTCATAGTATTTTTCTACAGTGTGAGTTCTCTCATGTCTTTGAAAACGAGAATATCAACTGAAAGCTTCCCTGCATAGAAGTCTTCATAGGGTTTCCACTAGTGAACTCTCTCATGACGTTTCAGGGAAGAGGGGTGACTGAAGGCTTTCCCACAACAATGACATTCATATGGTCTCTCTCCAGTGTGAGTTCTCTGATGTTTATTCAGGGAAGAGGATACAGTGAAGGCTTGCCCACAAAGATGACATTCATAAGGTTTCTCTCCAGTGTGAGTTCTCTCATGTACTTTTAGGGAAGAAGATTGACTGAAGGCTTTCCCACAAAGATGACATTCATAGGGTTTCTCTCCAGTGTGAGTTCTCTCATGTTGTTTTAGGGAAGAGGAGCGACTGAAGGCTTTCCCACAAAGATGGCATTCATAGGGTTTCACTCCAGTGTGAGTTCTCTCATGTTGTTGAAGAACGGAATGTTGACTGAAAGCTTTCCCGCAAAGAAGACATTCATAGGGTTTCTCTCCAATGTGAGTTCTCTCATGTTGTTTTAGGGAAGAGGAGCGACTGAAGGCTTTCCCACAAAGATGACATTCATTGGCTTTATCTTCAGTGTGAGTTTTCTCATGTTGTTTTAGTGAAGAGGAGAGACTGAAGGATTTCCCACAAAGATGACATTCATACGGTCTCTCTCCATTGTGAGTTCTCTCATGTTCTTTTAGGGAAGAGGATTGACTGAAGGCTTTCCCACAAAGATGACATTCATATGGTTTCACTCCAGTGTGAGTTCTCTCATGTCGTTGAAGATGGGAATGTTGACTGAAAGATTTCTTGCATAGATGACATTCATAGGATTTCTTTCCAGTGTGAGTTCTCTCATGTCGTTTTAGGGAAGAGGAGTCACTGAAGGCTTTCTCACAAAGAAGACATTCATATGGTTTCTCTCCAGTGTGAGTTCTCTCATGTGCTTTAAGATGAGAATATTGATTGAAGGTTTTCCCACAAAGATGACATTCATATGGTCTATGTCCAGTGTGAGTTCTCTCATGTTGTTTTAGGGAATAGGAGTGACTGAAGGCTTTCTTACAAAGATGACATTTATATGGTTTCTCTCCAGTGTGAGTTCTCTCATGTCGTTGAAAATGGGAATGTTTACTGAAAGTTTTTCTGCATAGATGACATTTATAGGATTTCTCTCCAGTGTGAGTTCTCTCATGTTGTTTTAAGGAAGAGGAGTGGCTGAAGGTTTTCTCACAAAGATGACATTCATAGGGTTTCTTTTCAGTGTGGGTTCTGTCAAATACTTTAAGATGAGCATATTGACTGAAAGCTTTTCCACATAGATGACATTCATGGTGTTTCTTTCTAATGGGAATTCCATTGTATTGTCTGAGGTCAGAGCATTGCATACAATTTTTAGCACTTTGGGAATATTCATATGATTTACTTCTAGGGTGAATAGGCTTATATTGATTAAAAGATGAATGATCACTGAAGACAGTTGGAGGCGGCTTCCTGAAATAGGGTTTCTTTGTCATGTGAACGAATGCATGTTGGTTCACTGTGGATGTGTGAGATGAACCATCTTGCAAATAATTACATTTCAAGGAATTCTTTTGGGTGTGAGATCTCTGTGGTGGGGAATGAGATGTGAGATTGTAAAATATTTGTCCAAAACAATGAATTACTTCATTTCCCTACATCAGAATCCTAGACTAATCCAGTAGTGATAGTCTCCAATTAAAATATTTGCCATGTTGGTTTCATATACACATTATTCTACTCCAAACACAGAGATATTCTCTTAAAACAATCTAATTGCAGAAGAATTTGATTAATTTTTAGCTTTGTGATGTTTCAAAGATTATGTTTGTGAAACACATTTATGCAATTTGTTTTTTATATGAACTCAGGTAAGAGTTCGTGTTTAGGTTAATTTTTACCTTAATTCAAACTATCAGAGATTTTTTTTGGATTAGGACTTAATCCCAACATTAATTACAATTTCATGATTTTACTAAATTCCTAATTCATTACATCCATAGGCATCTATTTGGAATACTAAGGTTAACAAAATTAATCTTACCAATGCCATGATTTTAGAAGTGTCTTTTCTACAGGTAGGTTGGTTGTCTATCATTTCTATCATTTCACATGGTTTAAAGATAGTTTTCCTTTCTGTAGTAATTTGAAAAAAAAAATTGTTAGAATAGCAATTAGGGGGACAATATTTTTGGAAAGTTCCAAGTATCTCTTTCATTATGTTTGCCACACTCACAATTAGCTTGGAAAGAATATCAAATTAATGATCACTTTAGGGAAAAGAAAATATTATAGGACATTATAATCAGAAAATATTTTCAGGCATGGAATATGAGGAAAAAGAATTTGGGATGTCAGGGAGGTAAAAAACAGGGAAAAATATTCCAAGAATAAGACCAGGACAAGGATCATATGAAGGTTCACTTGCAATAACAAATGAGTATCCCTTTCACAATGCCAATGACACTGGATAAAGCTTGAGAAGTATATGGAAAAAACACATGTTACTAAAATTTCCCCAATATCCACAGCTGCATTTCAGAAATCATAACTCATGTAAGTAAACCTAAAGAAATCATAATTTACTAAAGGAATCCTGAAGGTAAAATATTCAATCACATACTTACTATATCATGAGACCCTTCTTCAGATGCACAGGTCCTTAAACCTCACCTGAAATCTGGTATTGAGGAAATCCTATTCCTTCTCTGCACACTTCTCCTTGTTCCAGCTGGGAAAGCATATCTGTTTTGCAGACTTGATATCCTGTTTGTATGAAAAAAAGTTACCTGGATTTTGAATTCTGATAGTAGTATGGAACCAACTCTTGCAATTACCTTGTAGCATGATCATGTTGTACATAACAGTATACTAAAGAATAAGGTAAGCATTGAACGTCAGTTATGCAACAAAACCTAGAACTCAGATCATTGATAATATTTCAAAAGAAATTGTAACTCTTGACCTTTTGCCCATTTCCATGAAGACCACTGGTTATTGTTACCCATGCACTAGTGCAAAGAGAAACTGCAGTATCATCTATATTCTAAATGGGGAGAAATCTATGTTTCCAAAGTGATTGAACATTATGTTCAACAATAATCCAATTAACATAAATCCCAGAAGAATGATCTAAATTCTATATGGAAAGGGATATATACAATGTTTTTACTACTATGTTCTGAAGCCTTAGCATAGCCCTTGGATCAGAATACTTATTTCACAATAGTGAATTACTTAGCCATTCAAAAAGTATTCATTGAGTTCTCAGAACAAGTATATATTAAGTTGTAGTCAAGAAGATTAAATTCTACTGGGGTGAACTAGATGTACATAAAAAATAAGGAAATATTCACTTAGGCAGTTTTATTTTTATAACTATATAAACATATTAAAATTATAAAATATAAAAATATAAGAGAAAATAAAGATTATACAATATGGAGAAGCTATTTGAATAAATAAATGGAAGATTATTTATGACAAATATATAGGTAGATAGATAGGTTAGACAGATGGTAGATGGATAAGAGATAGATATAAATGTTTGAAAAATTTTGAGAGTCTCACCTACTGAGACCAAGTTATTTATGTTCTCCAGCATCACTTCTCTGAACAACTTTCGCTGGGATGTGTCTAACAGATCCCACTCTTCCTGGGTGAAGTCTACAGCCACATCTTTGAAGGTAACATACTCCTAAAACAACACAAATTTGTGTTGACACAGCACTATCCTAACCAATGTCCTGAGTGTGATGTACAAAATAAAAGCACTAAAGAAGCAGAAACTGTATACATAAAACACAAAATGTGTATGGGGTTCCAATAACATTATTAGCAATGCTGATTTGTCATCTGCATTTCAGATGCACTCACAGACACATGGACACTCTGAATACATAACACCCAATTATGAAAGAAAATCACATGACACAGGACATTATATACACCTGGAAATTTCCCAATAAACTTGTAATTATGCCTTCTTTCTGCTGATTATGAAGCTTTCATTCAAGCATTCAAAATTAAATCAATCTTTTCAAATAATTCTAAGTAAATTTATAGACTTATTGAAAGGCAAGCAATATCCATGATATTTCATTTTAAAATATGAGTATGGTTAGATTATTCCCCTATACAGATGAACTTATTTTCCTCTCATTTATAAAATCATTTAAGAATATGTTATGCATTTTGACAAATGCAAGTGACCATGCGAATTGCTTTCTATCTAAATTCAATTCAAATGTCTATTATTCACTAAAATAGCAAGGAAACTTGAAGAAAAATCCAGAATTCTGATTTGATAAAATCAGTAAGTCCTGCTTTTCTCAGTGCTACATATCTCAGGTATTCATTGTAATGTATAAATACAGATGGTTCAAGGTCATGAGCCAGGGATGCCTGAGACAGTTGTACTGATAAATGGCCTTAGACTGACCATTCCTGTGGAAGGAGACTTCACAATCTCAACTTTTTCCAGGGTCTACAAATACATTTTCATTGTCTCAGTTTTATCTTCATCTCATCTGTGTGTGAAAGATTAAAAGAATCCTGTTCCATTGCTCCTTGTCTCTCCAAATCTTCAAAATTTTTCAAAAAAAAAAAAAAAATTTTTTTTCTACCTATTATAAAGCTCCTAAAACCACAGCGCAATGAAGGAAAAAACAATTCCTATACATTGCATCCATCTATAAATTTTATTTAGAAAATTGAAGTTGGGAAATTTGAACTACAGTGGTAAGGTGAATTTTAGTATTCTTTTAAAAAATATTTCAAAATGTGCAAATACATTCCATCAACATTTTTTAAAAATTAAATTGAGGAAAAATAAATAAATTATTCCTCATTTCCTTTAATTTACAAGCCTCATGCTTTTGGCAAATATGCCTACCCCTAAACTACATTACCTTTAATATTGTATTAACTTCACAGCTGAAAAGACAGCCTCTCTTCTGAGTACAAACTTCTCTTCTTGCTCATCTCTGTCACCTCTATTCATTACATGCCAGGGCTAATCTCAGGCATGAACATGAACTATGAATTCATTATTTATCCAAGGAGGCCATGGGATGTATGAGAAAAAGAAAACATCTGTCATCTTTTCAAAGAATACAGTCTTTATGGAACCTGGAACCAACTTTAGCAATTTCCTTGGAAGATTACTCATTGCTCAGTCTCTAGCAATTTCCTTGGAAGATCACTCATTGCTCAGTCCCTAACTTACCATAATTACTAGAGTACTGCATAAACTTAATTTAAGCTCAGATTCTTGAATACCTCCTTAATACACTTGAAATATCCACACCAATAGGTGAAATCTTCCCATCTGCTGGCAACAGAGGTGGAATTTCAGTTAAAGAATTCACTACTCACCTGTGATTGCATTGTTAATATCTTAGCTGGCATCTATCTTCCTTTGGATTTTCACTCACACCAGAGAAGCAAATGGTGGGCAAAGCTGAGAATGGAGAAAGAATCTTGAGATTCATGTCTTGACCACAACTTTCAGGCCCATGTGACTTGAAGCTAAACATTCTACCAAGGAGTATCCCGAGTCCAATCAACAAAAGGAACATGAAGTGTGCTCAAGAGAAATAAAGGGAGGCACTCCCCTTTACCAGAGTCAAGATGCTGCAGGTCTTGTCTTCTCTGGCTAATAAAGAAGATGTGATTACCTTTATTGTACAGATAAGAACATGAAAATCCATGAATTATATTTATTAATTAGCCCATGATGTTCAGAGACCTTCAATTCATCCCTGATTCCAAAACACTGGAACCCCTGACTAAAATCACATGTGGAATTGGGTCCTCATCACAGGAGGAAGCAGAGTGGAATTTCTCAGTTATTACTGGTTTTTGCAATAGCATTGGTCATCTCATATGCATTTCTGTCTTTTGGTCTCTCACTCCCATCCTGCTCTAACATGAAACTGACCTGCTGTTTTGTCCTAAAAAATCTTAGTTCTTCCCTATGTGATGTCTAACAATGCAACCCCCTCAACACTGAGTTCTATATCTCACCCCAATATATTTGGAAATCAACGAAGAAACTTAGGAATACATATTACTAAAAGTAAAATTTAAAAAGAAGACAAAGAATATATACTATTATGGGGTTGATCAGATCTAGGATTAAGTTTGCCATTTGTACCTTATGTCCAGGAAGAAAATGATTGTATTCAACACATTTGGAGAATTACATATTTTCAATAATTTAATATTCTCAGTAACCCAGCTGATAAATGTTAATTTATTCATTTAATAAATGTCCCAAATAGAGGTTCAGAGAGCTGAAGTATATGATAAACATATGTGGCCAGAAAAGACACAGCTAGATTAAAATTTTTCTTCCTAAATCCCAATTGTAAATATCTTAAGGGTTACATGCCACACCTAGGTATTACATGGAATATCACCCCTCATTTATATAATCAGATCCTCACTCTGTTGTCAAAACTTCCTCTTCATATAGTTTGTTACAATTAAACCCATGCACAGGTTCTGTTTCACAAGGAAAACTCCAATGCATTGAACTCACTTTCCAAACGTTAGCTTCCACCTCATGTAATATTCACTGCCAGATGTATTCTAAGCATACATATTTCAGCTTTTGCTTCCTGAGAACTATATTTACCCTATGTGTCAAAAAATATCTTACCATTTTCCACATCTGCCCACATAGGAGGTCATTCTAATTTCCTGTCATGTTTTTTACTGCATGTGACACAGCACAATACTAAGATCTTGCTTTATAACTAAATATAGAATCACAATTCCTAGTGCTTTCAAATATATCTGGGAAAAGGGTTACATCTTGATAATTGCTATTCTTCCATTTCCATAATCACAAGTCCCATAGTTTGAATACCACATATTCTCACATTTCACATTACTATTACCAGATGAGATTAACATCATAATAACCAGGTGACTGATGTAATTTTCACAAAATCACCTCAACTTAACACCATAATGTCTAGTTATTCCTGCATCCATAACCATTAGTTACTCCTTCTCTCTCATTGAAGATGCTTGTCACCTGATTTAGTTGAATGGCTTCAACTGAATTCTTGTTATTCCTGTTTCTTTTTGAAATCTGTCCTATGACAATCAATCACCTCATCGTTTAACCTCATTGTTTCTTTTCTATTATGAACTTAAATGCCCCGGTGTCTATATCATCTCTGTGCCTGATCTTTTCCTTCTTTCACAATCAATCTACATGAGCACTTTTACCCTTTTCTCACACAGCTTTAAATGATGAGTTAATAACATCACAGACTTCCTCTTAAGTAAATCAAGCTACTATCTCCAATAAGCTTCCCATGAATGAATCAAGTGTGTGTGCTTCAGTCTATAACTTGGAAGTAAAGACAAATTGGATCTTTAGGGAACTTTCTTTTTCTTAGACTCCTTGGACATCTCAATCCCTTGAATGTATTCAACTTATTCTAGTCACTCCTTCATCTTGTGTTCTGTAAGGCATAACTCAAACAATATTATTAGAACACATAAAAAATGAATTGTAGCCCCTTTCTCTCCCATTTCTGTACACTATCATGACAATCTCACACATCTACACAATTGCTTCGATTTATTCCACAGTTGGCTCTAAAATGACAGTGTACATCTCAATTTTCATAAATAGAGGCATAAAAAATCAAATATATCACAAGACATTTCCACCACTATGATCCCAGAAATCTAAAGTAAGTTCTCTTCTTCTAAATATTACTCTCCATTTAACATAGATGTCAATCAAGATTACTGTAATCAGAGAGGGAGCAAAGATGGTATTGGTTTAAGTTGGCACTCACCATCTCTCTCACAAAAGACAGCTGATTGGGGACAGGATCCTGGCCAAGTGAGTTGTTCTGGGAGCCCATGGAGAGAGAGACTTTGGGACTTTGATCTGGAGGGAGCTGGACAGGGAGATAGATTGCTCAAGACAAAACCCTGAGATTTTAGCCCAAGCTGGAAATTGTAGGCATGGACAGCTAAGTTCCACACTGAGGGCAAAGGGCTAGGGTGAGCCCTGATTCCTGCCAGCAACCCAGTGAGAGGGAGCATTCTCCAAGGGTGGGAGAGTTCTGGCAAAAGGGTATGGAGGGGTTTCCTTTCTGTGGGTTTGGTTGCCTGGACACCCATAGAGCTATGGGGAGCACAACAGCCGGCCTGAAGTGGCACCAGGCTGAGGCGAGAGGTCAATCTGCTGACGAAGCCTGATTTACCTACCCATCCTGGGATACAGAGGCTTGGCTTGG